>QYAL01000010.1:0-11334 GCA_003988805.1 Ploettnerulaceae sp. D365 | reverse complement strand
CATCACGTGACATTAGCCTCGTGATCTCCACTATGGTTCTCTATGTAGTAGTTCCTACTACCGAGCCTCAGGCCATAGCTGTCATGTGTTCGTAACACTGCTTTGGGAATGTCATCAACTGGTGTGGATACAATTCTTCCCTTGAGTCCTTGACATAGAGCTTGTGCTAAATACTACTAGGCTGCTTGCGATACGTATCCGAAGGGAATTCCTCCTGATTTAACGACGTGCGAAGACAATATTCTTATATCGAATAGTCTTTACACATATGTGTGAAACTAATATTCCCACATCCTCATTCCACAGATTGGAGTAGATGCACGTTTTGAATCACCAGGTATAGCTAGCTGTCTTACAGTGACCGAAGACTTACAACTATATTTTCAGCTCCTAATCTGTACCTCTACAATAAAGTTGAACTACCGCCACAAAGACGCCACAGGAAACGGGACACATTTTATGGAAATAATTTATCGTTACTATACTAGAGCTAACACTATTAGTTCACTTAGTCGCTGCACATACATTGAGGAGCAATCATCAATAGTGGCGGTAGCACAGCAGGTATAGATTCTCAGGCTCAGCTCTGCGGATGCACTCGTTGAATACGAAGTGACTTATCATTCCATCACCCGGTTCCTGTGTTCACTCTATCAGCAGTATCATGTGTCTAGTCTAAATATCTCCCCCACAGTCGCCGAATCATTGATCATGATAGCGTACCTGGTGCTAAATCATTATCGATGATAGACTAGCGGGCAGATACAAGCCCCGAGCACCACCAAATATTGATTAAGATCAGCTAGCTAAGATGTATAGGTAAGCAGACTCAGAAGTTGTTCTTTGCTATATTTTTCTGAGAGAGAGCTTATTATCTTCTCATGATCGAGACTTTCAAATTCGGTACAAAGCAGAACTTTTCCTGAGCAAACTTGCTTTCTAGATCAGGGGCTTCCGCTTGCTTTCCATTCCCGCGGCCACAGTCTGCCTCGTCTCTCAATGGTTCACATCAGAAACCAACACAAGTTCTCAGTCGTACAAAACCAAGATTATACACAGGAGTAACGTCGTCCAAAGCCAGCACCATAATACACCGATGGTATGTCCACTATCCACCGCGCCGCACTCGTTAATCTTATACTCTTTCAGATAATTAGTATTAGAATGAGCGAGGAGTAATATGTCGTTCAAAAATAGCCAAGAATTTCCCGATGTAAAACCCCTGGGACCTGCGTAGTGAAGTGACACTGCAGGTCAGATACGATCCTGGGGAACGTATCGAAAATATCGCAGGGCATCATAGAAGGGTGCAAAGCTTCTCGAGAGGGTGACTTGTGCGCATCATCAAAAGGTTTAGTAACTTTATGTTTTATTATAGACCGTTGTTTCAATTTGACATCTTCCTTATAGATGCTCTATTTCTAAATCCGAGGATAGGAAAAGCCATCGTCTGTGGCCTAGATCTGCTGATATCTGTCAAGATGCATTTCTAGTCCGCCATCTGATGCCGTACACCCTGATCATCCTGGCTGTACATCCAATACTTCCTAGTTCATTTGCAAGCTCGTTTTCTATAAACCCCTAACAGTCAGCCGCACGAAAAGTTCTTCACCGACTCGAATTTTCGACCTGGAATTATGATTATAAAAAGTATTCTGAACGGGCCTCTGACTGTCCATCATCATTTCCCATAACAACAACAATTTTATTAGAAATCATCACGATGGTCTCCTCACGTTTCCAACGGAGTCTTGCCGCAATTTCGCTCGTTTCACTGGTACATCCAATTCTAGCATTGAAATCAGAAATTTAACTAACAAACATGGAATAGTTCATCCCTACTCTGGCTCTCGATATCCCAACGACTCTCCAAGGTTCATGGAGATACCAAGGATGCTATACGTATGATTCCAACCCTCATAATATGCACGGATTTAGCTGGCTCTGTCTCGACTAATACGTCTACGTTCACAAGTGAAGTTGGAAGAACGCTGGCTGGTGCAAGCTATACCAATACTACTACGATGACCGATGAATCCTGCATTGAGTTCTGCAGCGAGAAAGGATTTATCTATGCGGGAACACAATATAGCTCACAATGCTGTATGATGACCGACTCTCTCTTTTTCCTCTTCAATCCTGCCCTACTCTCTTTCACATCTTTTAGTTCCTACTGAGAAAACTCAGCACATATACCTGACAACCTTAGTCTGCGGAAGTTCCATTACTCCCGGCGCCTCTCTCGCCTCCCAGCCTTCAGACTGCAACATGCCTTGTGCCGGCAACCAGACCGAGCCCTGCGGTGGTGTTAATCGTCTGAGTCTTTTCTGGAGTGGACAGACTGGACCGCAAACCAATCCGGGCGCTGGAAATTGGAAGATTGTGGGATGCTACACTGAGGGAGTGAATGGGCGCGTCTTACCGAATGGTATGGCTACAACTGGTGGTCCTGCAGTCATGACTGTTGATCTCTGTACGGTTGCATGCCAAAATGGAGGTTATCTGCTTGCTGGAGTGGAGTATTCTCAACAATGTTGTATGTCTCCAGATTGTCTTTCTTCCTCCTACTTTATATCGCGGCCGCCGTGTCCCTATCGCTGTAATCTGACGCATGCTCTGACTTTCGTGTCCAGGGTGTGGCAACAGTTTTGCAAACGGTGGTGTCGTAGCACCCACAACCCCCGACGGTCTATCCGGCTGCAACATGCTCTGCGCAGGTAACCTCTCCGAGTATTGCGGGGGCGGAAACCGTCTCAATGTCTACAATTTCAACAACGCTATCGCGACAATCACTGCATCTGCTCCGGCTCCTACTGAAACAGGTCCAGCTATCAAAGGAACTGTTGGCCCGTATACTTATTTCGCTTGTCAGACTGAAGGTACTGTGGCAAGAGCGCTTGCTGGACAGGCAACGGCGAGTGATAGCATGACTCTGGAGACATGTGCAGGTTTTTGTACGGGGAACAACTATTTTGGTGTTGAGTATGGCCGGGAGTGTAAGGAACTCATCTAATTGCAGTGGGAGTGAATGTTTCACTGATAAAATAATAGGTTACTGTGGTAATTCTTTCTCCGCCGGATCTGTGGCTGCCAACAATACCGAATGCTTCTTCACCTGCCCTGGAAACATCAATGAATATTGTGGCGCTGGTCAGTTCTCTTTAAATATTTTTATCCTTCTTATGAATTTATGCAGGCAGTTTTGCAGTTTTGAAAAATTTCCGCTGCCCTTTTAATCATACCGCCTCTTTTTTAAACTTCAGTGAGGAAAGTATCTGACTTCTACTTTTTATGTCTAGGCAATCGACTATCAACCTATAAAATCACAGCATGAGCCGACTATGAAGAATTATGCGAGGAGACTTATGCAATAGAGATTTTGTTTATCCATCGTTGTTTATCAGGTAGTAAATTAGAATAAGGTTTCTTTCTTGAATTGAAATGTCCATTGTTGATGCTGGTACTGAAAATTGCAATCAATAAAACAACGTTGTTCTGCTTTTTAATATCTTCATCTTTGCCAAATTTCAGAACGACTTAAATACTTTAAGAACAAATGAGAGATATTCTACTCGCATCGATTTATAACCATAATTCTGGAAAATGATGGAATCTTAGATTTTCTGTGAGAGCCGGACGAGGCTCCAGACTTTCATGCAAGGAGAAGCTAAGATAAATTATACGTCATGAAAAACCATTCATTGAAAGAATTGTTTGCTGACTATATTTACTGGTAATATGGCGCGGTTTCCTATAGCTGTAGCCATCAGTCATCCTTTCGCTTAACGATCCGGTTGTATGATACACCGATCTCCCTTGATCCTATATACTAACTGAATTGTGATTTACAACCACTTCTATGTTTCATGGCTTTCACGTGATGCCTAGCTGTTTGGTCCCAAACGGCGGTAGCAAGACGTCTCAATGGATTAGAAAGTTTCGATTCCTAGTATGTTGTGCATGATGTACCATTTCTAAAGTTTAAAATCAAAGTTTCTCGCTCACACATCAACAAAAAACACAAGAAGTTCTATCTAAGTCTGTACCATAATCTAATATGCATGCCCACCATTACGCGATGTATGCTGTGTCTATTTTGCTCTGGCTGCATCATTAGACGGAGGCCAAGTCGACGACGAGTCAGTTGGCGTTGATGTTTGGAGGGCTCATATGGTATGGGTTACGAAGGGCAGGGAGGGGTTGCTAGGGGGGCGGCAAAGGATATAGGCGATACGGGTCAATGTATTGATCTAAAGTTACAATAAATTCTAACTAATCTATTGCGATATTCTTGATTTGTGATAGCTGGTATGCGAAGAGTAGTTGAGTATCTCTTATGGAGAAATACCTTTTCCATGACTAATCTCAACCTCAATCACGATTCACGAGGAAGATGTGCTCTATCTTGAATTTCGATTGCTGTTCGCATTGACTTTCCCCCCTGGAAAGCGTTAAGAGTGGGTCGAGGACCATAGCTTTCAAGCCGGGCCACTAATGCACCGTTATCGTAGACATTCTATCTTTAGTCATAAAGGCTTGAACTCGACTAAAAAAAGGGGGCGGGTATACCCAACTTTTCTTCCTCGGATGGGTTCCGACAGGAAAGCTTAAATAACCTAGCTTGACATATTAGAGCGAGATTTCTTCCATATCTCGTACAGGCTATCAACATTCCTACAACATTGCAGTTGCGTCCGATGCGGGTGATCGCGGGCCTTCTACCGCTGGAGCATGGATGTCGGTCCGAGGGGTGCCAAAACTAGCGAGAAGGCCAACGACTACTCGACTAGTTTTCTCCGAATCTGAACGCGATATGTCGAAGAAGGTTTTCTCTATGATCAATTCTGGAGGTTAAAAGAGTGCTGAGTGCGTCCAAATTCAATTGCTAGATAGATATCATTTTTGAAGAAACAAAAGCATTCGCTCTTCATAATTTAAAAGTACACTTTTGCCCGAAGTTTCTACCTTGATCTGATATTCCTCTTCGAGTTCGCGAGAAGATGTCTCCTTCAAAGCTCTTATCTCCGCCACTAAAGTGGACTCTCTACTCGCTGGCATTCATTGGACTCTATGGAACCTGGATCCGATCAGCTGTGAACGGCACGTTGCTGATCCTGTTCAAAGCTCTTCATATGACAGGGAATTTGCCAGGGACCAATGTGGCAATCAAAGATTCATTCACTGGAATCTATTGGCCGATCGACTATCTACTGGATGTATTGATCCTATTCTTCTGGCAGGCCGTGGATGGCTCACATCCGAGTACAAGTCTTTTTGGCATGTACTTTGCAGGACAGCATGTTGCTGTCATTACGACCCTCTATCTCGATTCGTACAGATCTGATAGGAAGAATTGGCGCCTTAAGTAAGTACCCTTGCCTTTCAGCTTGAGCTGTTTCTAACATAGTTAGTCCTACCCTATGGCTGCTTGCCTTTCAACTTAGCGCTATTGCTACGTCAGGTCCATGGTTCGTTCTCCTGGCACTATCGCTCAACCAGAACCTGCCATCTTCCAGTCTATCTGCCTTGTCTCTGACTTCCATACGCGCTCTTCCTGCCTCTATTGTCGCTGGCTATGTCTCATTGGTTGTTGCCATGGCTCTACCCTCTACAGGCCCTAGAGCTCTTGTGTCACCCGGCACTCAACAAGTTGCTATAGCAGGGTGGAATATCTTTCCAATATTCATAGCACTCAGCCAATCATTCTTCCAAGCTCTGTCGTTACGCTACGGATCATCTGCACAGCAAGCTGAAGCTACAGCCACGCAGCGCCGAAGAGCTGCCCTCGCCGCTATCCGTCCCGCGTACGCCTTTGCATTCTTCATTTCACTCGCCTCTCATGCTGCCACGCTAACGATCACGTTCTCGACGATACTTTTCCCTACCCTCTTCAACTCGTCAGCTATCGACCTACTACATCCTGCAAGAATATTCAACTTGCCGCTATCTCATGCTCAAGTCCCTTCGCTAGGCGCTGGGGCCATCCAGTTTATGCAATGGGATTTACTTGTCGGCTTTGCTGCAGTTCTCATACCAGCTGTCCTATCATACCGCCATACTCTTGAGGGCAATGTGAAACAAGTTAGTCTGGGAGGTCTAGGTCTAAAGGTTTTGGGCCTTGCTATTGTGGTGGGACCAGGTGCTTCACTGATTGGGCTACAGTGGTTAGAAGACGAGAATAGGTTGGCAAGTATCGCCGATGAGCGAGCGGGGGAGAAAGCAGCTAAGTCGAAGTAATGAAAGTCCAAGTTTGGCTCGGGAGGGGTTCATCTATACTTCGGCTTGGCAGAATGTCGGGATATACATGTAATGTAGCTTGCAGAGTAATAGTGGGACCGAACTGGCAGCTCTATTTGTACTTCGCTACTGTAGCTACTTAGACTTCGCTTAGCTATCAGGGGTAAAGGGGAGCTGAAGACTGAAGTGGAGCTGGCCCACTTACTACCTTTGAACCCTTTCAAGCATTGTACTATCTTCTACAGTATGGGTCATATGTCTTATTCCCTTCCATTCAAAGCTTGGCTCAGCCACGCTTCTTTTTCATTGGGCAGTGCAATTCCCACTTTTCCCCATTGTTGATGTGTATGGTCATTCTGCACCTGCACTACGTATGCGGGTCAACGGCTTGTATCCCGCCAAAGAAAGATAATTTACTTACATTTCGAAATCCTTGCTCATTACTTTAATTTGGCGGAATTGACGTGCTCATGTATCGCAGACGGCGTTTCGAGAGGGCATTTGACAAGAAGGTCTTCCGGCCACGTCAGGCCGATGGGTCAATGGGAGAAGAGAGATTGAGTTATGGCCAGTGGAGCTGCTGCAGCCATCTCCCGCTCTTACGGGGGTATAACTGACCGGCCCCATAGAAGTCCCCGGGCCGGACCGTTAACGGATTTCAGTATCTTGTTGAATATAATGAGGACAAGCTTTTCTTGGGAGAGCAGAATCAAGCGGAAATAGGTGTTATATTCAATTCAGTTGTATATGTCTATAACGGCACTTGAGCAAGTCAACGAATGCCGAACTTATGGTCACTTCACTTTATCAAGCAAAATTGACCGAACACCAAATATTTTTCTGGCAACGGGATAGAAGCAGGTATGAGAAACAGTCCGGGATCAGACACGGCACGAGTGATAGCCCGAATGACTGCATAAATTGATACTATACTTCGTATGTACGAAGGTATGCATCTCATCACGCTGCTGCGGCATAATCCCAAACCAGTTACCAGCCAGGTGAGATTTACGGCGATAATGTACGAAGTACTTGGTCACCTTTTACCGGACCAATCACGAAAGCATTAGCCCCACCACACCACAACCGTGCGAGACAGGGGCAAATGGCGCACCATTTAGCTCAGCCCGCCCTCATGGCTTATCGATAGTCAACCTTATTATGACGCTCTGCTGAATAATTTACGATCTGTACGAAGTACGAGTACGACTACCACTTCATTATTATCTTTATCTTCCAACCTTTCAATTGGCAGCTGCAAGATTCATTTGTTTCTGCAAGTCCTTCCTGGGACCATTTTAAGCTTTTCTCGGCATCCATCTCAAAGCGAGTACAGTAGTACTGAAGGTCTCACAGCGATCACGCACCAGGTATCACACTCTCGCAAGCAACGTCGAAACTGGGGACGCGCTTCTGTACAACCTCCATTGCAGGCAGCCATGAGCGAGAATGGTCGACACAAGGCGTGCAATTCCTGTCGAGAGCGAAAGATCAAATGCGATGGCGGGCAGCCGAAGTGCGGACGATGCACAAGGTGTGGAGTACAATGTTTCTATGCTCCTCCCTCGAAAAGATACAACAAGGCGGATTTCGCATCGGTATTGGAAACATTAAACAACAGACTTCGTATGCGGCAGAACCCTTCAATTGACCGTTTCTTCAATTCTTGCTCTCAGCTAACTTGAATATGTGTCCAGTCCAAGCAGAAGCGGTAGCTGCCACAGCACAGAATAACGCACGCCAGTCCCTCCCACCCGCTGCCTCTCCTTCCCTTTCTTCGATGTGGGCATCTTTCGCCCCGATATCTACTCCTTCCGAATCTACATTTGTCTGTATAGACTACAACAATGGGCATAATCAGTTCCCAGCTGCAAGAGATTTCACTCTACCTGATTTCAGTCCCACCGAAATGGATAATGGCGGAGACTTCATATTTTCCGGCAACTATTCGGGGAATAGGATGCATGGTAATGAAATGGGGGGCTTCAATCAATCTGCGATGATAACCCCAGAGCTCTCCCCGCCAATAACGAGCGACAAAGACTTCAAGTTTGGCGTGGGTGCCGACGGAAACTATGTGCAGGCTACGACCCACGGCATCAACAATGGTAATCAGGCAGTTCAAGGGCGGTCTTTATCTAGTCCTGGATCATCAAGTGCTACTACAGCATTTCCCGCACGTTCTGGTGATCACCGAAGACTGGAATTCCAAGGCGCGCAAGACCAGAATGAGACCAATCTGTCAAGACCTAGCTCTCGAGAACTCATTGATCCAACACTTGATTTTACACCCTCAGATTTAAGATCAAGAGGTGACTTATCGGGTGTGGTTACTAATATTAGTCCCATGACGGAGTCCTCCGCCAAGAACCACCATCGGACACAACAAGTACCTGTTGAGAAGGATAATGGATCTTCTGATCGTTCAAGTGAGACACGTTCCCTGCTCAGTGACGATAATCAAGAATCCTCGAGGTCTTCACAGCAAGCGTCTAGAGTATTCACCTCCACTCGAACATCTGTATCTTACGATTACTCCCCAACATACATGAATGACGATCAACCCGAAACGCAGGAAAATCTCGAATATGGAACCCAGTTCAATGTCTCAAACTCTCAGAATATTCCTTCAAAGCGGCGCCGACTGCAAATGGAGATTAGTGAGCAGGACCCTTCTGAAAGTGTCAATAATATGCGCACAGCACGCGATTTTGAAATTGATCAGGGAAGCAATCGAGTGTCCAGATCCCCCCAATACAAATCAGGTTCGCATATCAATGGGAATATTCAGCACTCGCAATCACAGAGAGAATCATTGCCTCGCTCTAGGCTTGAAAGGCAATCATCTGGGGACACCTATTTACCGTCGCCCAAACTATCAAAGCCTCCGACACCATGCAGCAGCGCCATGCGTCGCACTATAGGAACCGGAGTAGCGTTCAATGGCCTGGTCAAGCTTCGCGGAAGAGAAAACTACCCTGAATGGGCCCGCGCTATCAGAGCAGCAGCTAGAAAGGAGGGAGTTTGGGACATTCGTAAGTCATCTTCGGTCCCTCGGCTTTTCCTCCTTAGTTGAGGAGAGAGACCAGATCTCTAAATTACGATCACTTCTCACATCGCTAAAAGTGTATACTAATTCTATGGATAGTGACTGGAACATGTAGTCCTCCGAAGCTAATGAACCCAAACCCCAGCATTTTTGAGCAACAAGAATACCAAGACGATGTCGTGTACTGGACCAACAAGACCGAGTTGGCATTAGGGGGCCTAGAAGGGAGTCTAGAAGATCAGATCCAGGCCTCTGTCGATAGTATTGAATGCCCCAAGACTATGTGGCTAACACTGGAACAAAACTACAAGCCAGGAGACAGCAAAGACCTCTATACCTTGATTCAGCGACTTGATAATATGTCATTAGCGAGCTCTGGAAACGTCGAAGTATTGGCTACGGAGCTCCGACAGATACAGGACAGGGTGGAATATCTCAAGAAGAGTGAAAGTCTCCCAAACTGGTATTTTGCGTTTCGATTTCTGCATTCACTTGGCTCGGCGTACGAGGAATTCACTACAAAGGTACTCTTGGAAGTACACAAGGATCAGGAACAGGACATCAACTTTGAGCAGATAGTCATTCAGGCTGTAGCCGAAGAGAGACGGCACAGGTGAAGGAACATTCAATTTTCTTCTTCTCTCACTAGATTTAAGAACATGACTGCGAGAGCTTATACTGCGCCTGAGATTGGCGTGGTCTGTAGAAGTTTTTGGGCCTTGGTTTAATGATAGATCTCTTACAATAGTGTACTTTGAATTGTTGAACATCACGCTGGCTGTCTACACTTCTGTCAGTTCACGATCTACCCGCCAAGAGCAGAACGCACATCGGATTATGCAAGCATGCATGAATGGTGAGCCCCGCCGGGCGTCTACTTCCTCTTCTCAGCCGCGATGGAACGGGTATGCATGCCAACCTTTCTCCCGCAGATGATCTACAGCAGCTGCATACCCTCGATCACGCAAGAGATAAGCAATCAATAGCCACTCTCCATGGCTCACACCGACCCGCTCGGAAGGGCGATTCAATAACCAAATCGAGGTTTTCTTACCAGAGGAAGGGGATAGTTGTTGTCATCCACGGTCAGCATATGCACGAGCCATGCCATATAATTCCTAGCATATAATTCACACAGACGCAGGCAGGGGGCTCTGCACGTCGAGTAAATCCTTCCCGAACTCTCCCGTTCTTCAATCAGATACACATCGCCCACTCGGAGATAGAGCAGATGTACGCTTGCTACCATGCTATATTGAGATTGTTGACCAATACACAAATTGAATTGCTCGATCTCGGAGCCCAGCTTATGTTCCTATCATAATCGGGCCGCTTCGGCCAGCATTCTTCTCTTTACGTCACAATGGTAGATCCAAAAAAGGATGAAACTTTAATCCTTCTTGAAATTTCGTCACTGGAGATAAGAGTGGGAGTGATCCCAGGGGTGCTTGTAATACCCCTTTGGTCGAAAGCGGTGCTTGATCCGTGATCAGACTGGAATGGAACGGGAGGAAGAGGGAGAGCCTGCTGCATCTCATATATACCGAGCCAGCTTATGCGAAACTGGGAAAGGGGTTGCTTGCAGTATGCGAAGGAGATAAATGTGGATTAAGGGCATTTTCCACCCGTGAGAAGGGAGCTTTCTTTTAGCCGGATAAGGGTGCATTGTTGAGGCTCGGTTAAATATGACGCGGAGGGGTTCGGTTCTTTGGGATATCTTTAGCCGAAGGATGCAAGAGGGAAAGGCGTGGTTTGTTGTCTTTCGCCAAATGAGCGAGCTGAGATGCGCCTGATTCTTCAAGATAGACTCTGTTGAGACTTAGGATATGTTAGTTCTGTATTCTACCCTCTTCACGGCGGGCATGGAAGAAGTAAGTATTTAGGTAGTAATGGCTTGCATACTCACATAAATTGACATAATCTAGAGACTAGAGGTTTAAAGAAAGTGGTAACGTGGTTTACCAGGACCTCGTGATTATCAGGACCTCGTGAATTTTTCCCCTACCCTACTACCTCTAACCTCAACACGCGTTTTCTCAACAACCACA
>QYAL01000090.1:0-94118 GCA_003988805.1 Ploettnerulaceae sp. D365 | reverse complement strand
GCGAACCGAAGAACCTACTTGTGACTTTACTTTATAGCTGATACCAACCAGCGGACCTAACTACGTCGCGTAGTCAGTCGAGAAACTAGGAACGTTACAGTTAATTATTTTAAACTTAATCTAATATTATAAGTTAAATATAAGAAAAGTACTAAACAAATATGATAGTTATATTATAAAAAGATTAAGTTAAAGAAGGAGAAGAAGTATCATGTGTATACGAAGCCCTAAGGGCAAAGGATAAGCGCAGGTCACGAGACCAAGCATCGTAACGGTTACAAACCGTAACACAACCTTAGCGAGCGACCGCCAGATTGCTGTTTTGGAACCGCGCGGTTAGGCTAGTCAGAATCGTCGAACCAAGAGCACAAATCTGGCCCAATCCATTGTTCACAATTAATTTTACACGCTTTTAATTGACATTAGGAGAGCTATGACAGGGTTCAAGGCTGAGCAATCGTTTAAGACGACGGGTTCAGACCAATTAATATGGGTTTAAGGTTGTGGTGAGCGTCAACTCGGCCATGGCCTTTCTGTTGCCATAAAGGATAGCTCTAATCGAGTATGTAAGGTAGAGAACCCCATATTGCAGCAGACCTATTTCATATCTTAACATACCAAACCAAACAATCTCTCTACAACTGTCTTTATCTTCTTCTGCAATTGCAACCTACCTATAGAGTCTTTCACCTTCAAGATATAATCCTCATCGTACAAAGAGTTGGACTTTCTTCCGTATTCGATGACAGTTATACTAATCAATGTTGTAGTCCACAAAATGCCTCACGGTATCTCGAAGAAGGCATTCGAAAAGTTTCTCGCAGCTGTTCAAAGGGATAAGGTTGTCAAGAAGGCGGAGCACGCCGAGCAAGGGACACGACTTTGGCCGACAAATAAGAGCAAAGACGCTGGTCTCAACTTCCGGATTGATAAAGGAGCGAATCTGGGTGACAGAAAATCCGAGGTGATCCTTCAGGCCAACAAGGATGCCAAGGACAAGAGTGTCAAAAAGGCTGCCCAGCAAGATAGCCATCAAATTGTTGCAAAAGCTATCACTGATGTCCAAAATGATGCGAAAGGAGACTCGGCGAAGGACCAAATCAAAGAGGACTTTGATAACAGAAAGTAGACTTTGGTACTCCTTCCTCGTTGGTCATCGAAGTTGTAGATCCCAAAGGCCTTTCTAAGAATTGGAAGAATGTGGGTGATTGGAAGGGAACGAGGCAGATACAAAGTAATGAGAAGGGCCAGAAGGCCTGCTTGGTTGATAAGAGCATGGCCATGTATCGTCTGATTGGATATTTCATTTGTTGCAATTTTCTGACTCTTTCAACAAGGGTTTTCTTGTTTTGGTAGAATGCAAGGTGACAGATACAACTGCTGCGCTTTCCATTCAATGCTCGCGTTCCATTAACCCAGTTGCCCTTGGAATCTTTCAACGCCCTCTTAAGAAGTTCTGGTGCAAATCAGTAATACTGTGAAAGTTGGTGGCTCGCCCAGCGAGCACTTTTCTGTTCTTACTTTCTGTAGGGGTTGTACACTTTATGCTACTTCCTACCGTACAGAGAGCGCCCGCCTCCTTCAGTAGCTTGAATCGGAGTTCAGGAGGAAACCCACTCCATGTGATACCAGCTGGCACGAGCTGGGTAGACTGGCACTGGTCGACATCTGTAAATGAAAGCCGGTAAAGAACGTGATAACAACAATGGGCGTTGGCTCCAGTGCTTGCTAAACTGAGTGTGCAAATGAGGGACAATGTGCAAACCATGTGGAGTAAACAAACTATGTAAGGTGTGCAGACTAATCAAGGCATTCAAACCAGTTAGCACACGAAATCACCTTTCTTTAGATCTCAAAATATCAATAAATTCATTCACATGGTCAACAGTTATCTTGATAGCTTTGTATTGCTGAGAATTGTAATTAAAAAAGACGATCTCTATGCGACGACTATATCCCTTTGCTACTTTACTAAGTCCCGTTTCCCAGCAAGTCTTTGAGAGGAGGTTCCCATAATTTGGCTCGAGATCGCTTTTCTGTTCAATTTAGATTCCAAAGCCGAAATTCTGAGCGTCAAGCGTCCACCTGGGTCTTCTGTATTTGAATGTTTCTGAATCTTACTCACAAATTGTGTCTATTTGCGCGCTATCGGTAGCCGTGTTTGGATACTCAAGTGGCAATTATTAGACCGGTGAGAGAAGCACTCAACTACGAACCTGAAGAAATGTTGGATTTTTACCTTCTTGTCGCTTTCGTCTAGTTGTCAACGCACATCTACAAGCCGGTTTGAAATCTGCCTGTTTGTATGCATTAAGGGTGGAGATGCTCATGCGATGGTGACCTTGCTTGCCACCTAAAACCATAAAAGCACATAAGAGAGTTGTCGACCCGACTGTATATGTAAGTGTAAGTTTATGTACGATAATGATATTGTACTACCCAATGCCCCTTCTAGAGAGGACCTAAGGCAAATGAGCGCACACAATTTAGATGCACTTTCGTAACGTTAGACCTAAGGTATGGGCCTGCAGATTATTGCAGTGTTGGTCGAGTTTCCTAGCCTACCTAATAAGCAGTGACTCATGTCACAAACAAACACGCCATGATATTGAGGTCGTAGAAATCAGACCTTGTCAGCCATCAGGCGGCAAGGCGCAGCGGCATCGTTTCTCAAGTCGACTACGAGGCTGTGTCTCGTCTCACGAAACCATCACATATTCTTCCCTCACCACACGGGGAAGACTTGGTACATATCCGACTGGGAAAGATCCTTTGAGGTTACTGAACTCGTTTTGATCCATTCGCTCACCACAAGGCATGATGTCAAACATTGCAGCCTCCCTTCAAGCCTCGTTTGGGGGCCGAATCTCAGCATCCGGCCACACCTTTTCATCATCGAGACGACCCGAATCCCGTTACCGAATCGGCTCAGCCACTGCATCTTTTAACAGCCTCAAGTCGGGGAACCTCATTCCCTTAAACAGTATCCCTGTCAGCCTAACCTGCTCTCCACCTCTTTCTTGTGCCTCAGCAAACCCTGGCAAGAGAATCATTAACAACAACAACAACAAAATGAGCATGTAGCTTCAATCAGATGATGAGTCCTCAACATTAGTGCATGAAGTGGCAATTGGGCTCGTGCCGGGATCTTTTCCGGTGCCCTGTCGCGCTGAATATAGTAATGGGCACTACTGGGAGGCTTCCGCTCGTCCATCTCGGTGAAGCAGTTCGCAGGCAAAGTTGCTCACAATCTCATTGTGTGTGCAAGGCAAACATTCTATCGAGTGGAAATTTTATTTTAGTGAGCCACCACGAGCGAATCGTTAGCGAGAGTATATAATTCTCAGCTCTCTCTCATTTTCTCTTCTAAGCTTTATGCTCGTCATGTCTCATCAACTGGCTAAGGAGGTCTTGCTACCTTTCTAGCTTGCCCTTAGTTATCCATGCGTCTACGAAGCGGTCTGGTGGTGGACCAAAGAGCGGCTGAAGAGGGACATATGCAGGAAGACAATTACTCCACTCAAGCGGTGCGTGGGAGTCCTGGCGCGATGACAAGGTTCGTTCCGCAATCTGGCTATAGCTTCAAGGTCTAGTCGCAGATCATATATAATAACTAGACCTCAGCTCCCCTACTGATCACCAATCTCGAAGTCCTCGCCCGGAAGTAGCAGGCCCGTCAAACCCCACTCCAACTTACACGCAACCTGGTCAGCAGCAATACTCGTTTCATCCGGGGACAGATTTTCTTTTGTACGATGAATGGAGAAACGCTACTGACGATGAGGCGGACATAGAGCAGACCTCTCACTCCCAGTCGTCTTCCTATACAGGCCAGTCCAATCCATACAGCACCTCCAATCCGAACTCCCAACCCCTTCCTGCTGTACCATCTCCGCCTCCCAATGACTATGGGCTTCCAGCCGAACCGAAGCAGAGCCGAGGATCTCCGACTCCTATCCAGACAGGGTATCATTACCCCCTCCATCGGTACGCCACGGATGATGAGCACCGTGGTCCCTGGAGTTCCGCTGCTCCAGGATCCGCGGAGCAGCGAAAGGAGTCGCTGACAGAAGAGCACCCTGGACTCAAACGGCCTGTAGAGTACGATGATAAGGTCGAGGAAGAATTAACCATGATGTCTGAGAATGAAAAGAGTAGACGAAAGAGAATCAAAAGAGGAAAAAGGCGGCAGGAGCCCAGGGATGCTAAGGATCCGGGTCGTGGCCCAGATGTTGATCGAGATCGGAGGGGCGACGGACAGGGCGGTGGGCAAGCTGTTTGGGCTTCGTGAATAGAACTTGAGTGAGCTGTTCGGGTGATTGTGAGCGTGTGCTATTAATACGGGTGGGGATGAGTATTGGGTGTACCGGGCGTTGAGGCTGTTAATCGCGCGGGTATTGGTCACTGGATTGCAGGCGTTTTATTTTGATTCGACACTTTCTTTTCGAGGATAGAGGGAAAACAGGACTCATTGGGCGGGCAACACGGCGTTTGGCATTTTATGGTAGTTGCCTTTGGTTTCTCTATTCTTAACATTGCGTAGATATTTGTTCTTTACGCAGTTTTTTAACAATACCATTATCTTTCAAAGAAGAAACGCTTGCGAGAAAAATCGTTGACCAAAGGTTTGACATCGCCGAATAAGGGGTATCTGCGAGATAAATGGGTTGACATGAACATCCTCTCTATCTCTTGCCCCTCTTTGTTGGCCTGGCATTCTTTGCCTTCTTCCTCTCCTGCAACTGCCTCTCCTTGTGGATATCCCCTGTGCTCTTAATCTCTTGTTTCCCATTCCCGTCCTTGAACTTGCCCACCCTCTTCTCCTTGGCCTCCTCCACCCTCTTCTTTCGTACATGGAAATCGTCGCGGTATTTATCCGCCTCCTTCGGAGCCTTCTCCTGCTTATGCTTATACCTAGTCCCAAAGCCTCTTCCCACCCCACCAGTGACGCCAGCACCTTCTCGCTCTGCCTCCCCGGTCCGTGGTAAGCGATCAACTTTGTGCGCTTTGCGCCATCTGTCGAAGCGCCCGCTCTGGAAACTAGCTGCTATTTTCTGGCCGGACTCCCCGCGAATCATCTTCTTGCCCTTCGAACCATCCTCGTCATTTGCCCGGGCTACGTATTTACTGTTCTTTTTGTCCCAGCGCATTCCCTTGGCTCTCGCTGGCTCAGCGAAGCTCTTCGCGCCATCATCGTTCGTGAGATCCATGGTGACCCCTCTAGCTGCTTCTACGAAATTTGAGTTCTGAGACGCGGTGTTGTAGGATCCGGAGTGCACCCCGTAACCACGTTCTTCGGCTACATTGAGACTCTTAGGTGTGTATGACATGAAGTTCTCCGAGTCTTTGTAAGAGAGAGTGCGGCCTTTGCCTTTTTGAGAGGATTTAGAGAATGTCAGTTCGAGGTCGGCGGAGGAGGCTTCAGACATGTTGTCATCGCCACCGCCTGTCACTGTGACCTCCATCTCATCATCATCATCATCATCATCATCGTGGTCATCGGCTTCTTCTTCCACATCGAAGTCAGGAGATGCATCTGTGTCCACGTCTGGTACTTCAGCTTTTGCAGCAGCTTTTTCATCTTCTTCCTTTTGTCTTCTTGGTACAATCTTCTCTCTTCGCTGTCTCATCATCTCAGCTGCCTCGCCATGCCCGGCTTTCCCTCTCGTGCCAATCTCAAAGACAGTCTCCTGTGGTCGGAAACCACTAATGCGCGCAAGCATATCAATCCGAGCTTGCTCAGTGGAGGTGGTTGCATCGTTGAATAGGGGGTGCAATTGCATCCATCCCTTTGATGCCACTACCTCCTTGGCTCTATTTGCGCTCTCACTTGATGCTGAGTTTCGAGTTCTGATGTATAGTTTTTCTCCTTTCGCGGCAACACCTCGCAAGGCACTGAGATCATCGTCATCACCTAGCAATTTGGTGATCCATTCTGAGGTAGCTTCAAGCTTGTCTCGGAAAAGAGCTCCGACAATCACGTCTTCTGCGTAATTCGGGGAGTCGCCGCTATCTTTTCCCAGTAACAACCTCTTGCCGAGAAATAGTTGGAGATCTAGCAAATAGGGAGCATCGGTATCTCTGACCAGACTATAACTCCAACCTCTCTTTCCGGCTCTGGCTGTACGACCAACACGATGGACGAAAATCTTTGGCTGTGGTGGGAAATCATAGTTGATGACGTTTGCTAGCACTGGAATATCAATACCTCTAGCGGCGACATCTGTGACAACCAAGATGTTACTCTTTCCTGTTCTGAAGTCCTCGACTTGCTGATTTCGGGCTGTCTGGTCCAGAGAACCATACGCGTGAGAAACAGCAAATCCCGACAGGCTTAAAAGTGAGGCGATATAATCAACATGATGCTTGGTAGCGGCAAATATGATAGTCGAATGTTCTGTCGGCTTCTGTCTCGGATTGGGTCCATCAGCACCCCGCTTCCGTTTCTTACTGTTCCCCTCTGCAGCCGCTTTCACGGCAGCTTCGGGCAATCCCGTGGGCATCTTTATCAAGTCGTTCAAAATATGAAGCAGTGCTCCTTCCTTCTCGGCACTCTTGACGCTGAAAAATGCACTCTCCAGATCAGGGGAAACCTTGCTCTCTGCATCGAGACGGACAAGACTAGGGTCTTGCAATCCAGCTCTGGCAAATTCCACCAGAGATTTGGGTAGCGTGGCGGAGAACAAAAGTGTTTGTCTTGAGGTTGGCAGGGCGTGGAGAATTTCCGTAAGCTGGGCAGCAAAACCCATTTCGAAAAGGCGATCGGCCTCGTCAAATACCACATACTTGACAGAGGATAAATCCAAAGACATTTCAACCTTCAGATGCAGAAATCGACCAGGCGTGGCAATGACAATATCTGGGTTTGCAGCCATGAATCCAAACTGCTCTTCCAAGCTATCTCCACCGACCAGCAACACACACTTAAGATCCGTCCCTCTGCTAAATTCCTTGACAACCTTTAATGTTTGTAGTGCCAATTCACGAGATGGTGACATGATCAATGCCCTGGCTCCTACTCTGGCACTATGAGACTTCAGTTTCTCAATCATCGGTATAACGAAAGCAGCAGTTTTCCCCGAACCAGTTCTTGCCATTCCTACAACATCCTGGTGGTCGAGGACAAGAGGAATCGTTTTTCGTTGAATTGGAGTAGGCACAGAGAACCCTTTCCTACTGATAGCTTTGAGTAGATGGGAGTTTAATCCTAAAGGATGTCAGAAGCTTTCTTTGGTTATGGAAAAAAGGTTTCATACCCATCGCCTGGAATCCTCCACCCTTCTTCACACTCCTTCCTTTCAAATTAGAGGCTTTCCTGTTCGAAGCTGCCTGCTTCGCCGCAATGAAAGCTTCATCACCTTCTCCATCACTCTCTAAATCCAATATTCCACCAGCATCAAGCGTTCCCAAATCCTTGATGCTCGGGAGCGCAAAATCTTCGTCGTCGCTCCCAGCTTCGTCTTGAAATAAAGATTTCGTAATATCGAAGTCATTCTCTGATGCCGCGGGGGAGGAGGCGCGGTGAGGCATCTTGTTGAACAGCAACCTGTCGATTTGACCCGGCTGGTTTTCCGGGGCTTATCGACGATTTCACAAACTATTTTTTTCTCGATATCTACACTCCACCCGGCTAGCGGGTATTTAGCGTCAGCTATATCTTCTGCCGCAACTCACCGCCTTTTGGCTTGACCATGACTTCATTTACATTTTCTCATTTGTCAGGAACGGGAAACCTCTCGCGCCAGTCTCTTCAAATTCTATCAAGTACAGAATACATACTGCAACAAGGCTCATATCCCATAGTCTAGTGACTCCTCTTTCTTTGAAAATGTATATATATATTTATTAATGTACACAACATGCACATAAATTAACCATTTTGAGGCTCTTATTCGGGAAATTGATACATACCCCTGGCCTGGGTTCTCGGAATGTCTGGCCAGACCGGACTTGCTTGGCGATCGAATGTATCTTACTCATCGACGCCCTTGCGGGAAGTCTAAGATAAGTGGGATCAACGAGAATTGAATAAAGAGGCTTGGGTCCCCTCGCGGACCCGCAACAAGAGAAGGTCACGACGTTATAGTCCAATTATCATGTTCACAGCTGATGGATTCTGGACATTCCTGTATGGTGCTCGAGTTGGAAATGCCGGTCCTCCTCCCTTCTTGAAGATTCGTTCCTCCAAAGCTTTTATCATACTTACAGTGGCAATTGCTGTCTTCACAGTATGTACGCCTCTTTGAAAGTTCATTCCCGCTAGTTGCATTGTGTTTCAAGCTTACGAATTTAGGATATATTTCTATACTCTGTTGTAGTGCCAGTTCTGCCTTTTGCTCTAACAGTCAGAGCAGGTATTCAAGAAGAGGATGTCCAAAGATGGTGGGTACTCCCAACAGTCCTGATTAAGGATGCCCCGTCCTTTTCCGGAAGAGTTCTCAGTCCACTTGCTAAATACCAGCTTACTTCAGGACTTCTATTTTTTTGAGTGTCTATGGAGCTGCTCTTGCAGTTGGGAGCCCACTGTTTGGATGGTTCGCAGATAGGTCAACATCACGACGAATGCCGCTCTTACTTGGGTTGCTTGCCCTTGGAGGAGCCACGGCAATGCTTTGCACCGGCTCTTCCCTTCCCGTGCTACTCACGGGAAGACTACTCCAAGGGCTATCAGCTAGTGTCGTCTGGACAGTTGGTTTAGCTCTCCTATCTGATACAGTTTCGAAGGACGAAATCGGACAGGCAATGGGGTATATGGCAGCCGCTACGAGCGTAGGATCCCTTTCCGGACCACTATTGGGCGGTGTCATCTATGCACACTCTGGATACTATTCAGTATTTGCACTGGGCTTTGCCATCGTTGCTATAGACATCCTTCTCCGCCTTCTGATGGTGGAGAAAAGTGTTGCTCGGCAATGGCTACCCGCCAGCTCGGCAATGACAGAAGAGTCAGCATCCCAAGATCCTTCAACGAGCGAGATACAGCCGGCGCCGGTATTGCGCGAATCTTGTATTTCGGAAAAGACTATAATCGAAGCACCGCCGCTGCTGACGTGGACCAGAAACCTGCCTCCTGTCGTCACGCTTCTCCTAGTTCCCCGCCTTCTAGTTGCGTTATTTGGCTGCTTCGTGTATTCAAACTTCCTCGCCTCATTCGATTCTGTTCTCCCTTTATACGTCAAAAAGATTTTCGGCTGGGATTCGACTGGAGCGGGTCTCATCTTCATCTGCTTGGTAGTCCCTCATTTATTCTCGCCATTCGTGGGGGTATTCTCCGATAGATACGGGTCACGAGCCATCACGACGACCGGCTTACTTGGCTGCGTTCCATTCTGGGTTCTGCTTCGTCTCGTAACTTACAACTCTCTTGATCAGAAGGTTCTTCTTTGTGCTATATTAATTCTCATGGGAGCGTCACTTACGTTGGTCATGACCCCGTTGATGGCTGAGATTGACCATGCGGTTGTGCTTGAAGAAAAGAAGCGGCCTGGTAGCTTGGGAAAGGGCGGCGCTGCAGCGCAGGGATTTGGATTGTTCAACTTCGCCTATGCGATTGGGACACTCGTTGGGCCTCTATGGGCAGGTTTCACTGTCGAGAGCGCAGGGTGGGGGACGATGAGCTGGTCGATGGCTATTGTGAGTGGGGTTTGTGCTGTCACCACTTTTATTTGGACTGGCGGAAGGATTATGCTTAAGGATAAGGCAAGGAGCGAGGGTGCTATTGTGTAGCAACGCTACTTATTTGGTAGTATTGGATTTAAAGTTGGATGCTTTGGCTGTAGAATACGGAATCTCCCTTATGGAAGTAAATATGTAGCTCGTCCTCTTGATGAAATTCAAGCTCTTGACCCCATATTTTCTTGAGCTCGCTTTACGAAACACCCTTCCTGTAAACATCTTGTTTCTTAATAAATCAATATCAACTTCAGCTTATTTGGCATTGGAGAATTGCTCTTTATTCTCGTACTGTAATAGGGGGAGGCAGAAGGCCTCGGCTAAATCATGCTCCGAAAACAAGCATTTCGCCACCTGCGCCTCTCCCCGCGATTTTGCTTTGATTGACTGCATCAACACAGGAGGTATCGATCCACATCCGCCAGATATTTGTCCAATTAATAGTAAATAATCTCAAGTCTTCCGTCAAAGTGAAGCGCCTACCACCACCACAACTCCATCCAGGATGTGGCCAGCAACCTAGGAGATTAAGGACTATGCCAATATCTGCCTGCCTCGGACCAATCTGACTACTTAGCTTCATGACCACATCCAAGGAGCAGAGTGAAGCAGACGAGGCAGCCACGATCATGCATTTCTACCATTGTTTTGGCCAATTGTGTTGGCTTACTTCTCTCTTTCTCTTTCTTGTAGAAGGCCATGGCATTAATAACATGCAACATGGTGAGTTTCTTCCTCTTCAACTCATCTTTATACATCATCCCGCTACCCACTACGCATCTCTATTCCACAATAAAATTAGCATTGCTCGTCGATCAACATGCGTTTCTCATTCTTCGCTATAGTGCTACTCCCAATCACGGCGCAGGCCTGGAGAGTTGTCATGTCGAACGATGACGGATGGGCTGAAATGAACATCCGAACTTTCTACAATACCATCCGATCGGCGGGGGTATCACCTCTCGTATCAGCACCTGCGCTGAACAAATCGGGTACAGGTATATCTTCTTCTCTGGATGAACGACCAGAACTCTTACATAAATCTAGGCTCCCGCAACGGTACAGCAGAACCAGTTGAAGAAGGGTGCCAGTTCAACAGCTGCCCCCCTCATTCGCCGGCAATAGGCAAGAATGACACGGATCCACGCCTCAATTATGTCAATGCTTACCCCGTCACATCAATGGGATACGGAATCTCAACACTCTTTCCTAAAATCTTCAACGCCGCACCAGATTTTGCCGTCACTGGCCCCAATGTTGGAGGTGTGTATCACCAAAAATAGTTTAGATAAACAGGCTGATACATCATAGCAAATCTCGATGTTCAAGTCCCCTTCTCTGGGACTGTTGGAGCTGCTATAGAAGCCGTCAACTCCGGAATTCCAGCAATTGCATTCAGTGGCCGAACAGGTTCTCAGACCGCATGGACAGCTGAAACTCCCTTCTACTCTGAGCTCTACGCCGCCCTTGCAACCAATGTCACCTCCGCCTTGCTCGAATTCGGTTCGCCATACCTACCTGCAGGGATCTGGCTCAACGTCAACTTCCCGGCTACGACGCCTACATCTTGTTCGAAGACAAGCGATTTCAAGTTTGTGCTCAGTAGGATTTGGCCCGCGGTCCCGTTCATTGATCCTGCGGATGTCGCGACATGCGGTAAGGATAGATTGCCGCTCGAGAGAACGGTTGTAGATACAAGCGGCTGTTACGCGAGTATCAGTGTAGGGAATACGAATAAGTTGGATGCAGACAAGAATGCCCAAGCTGAAGTTCTGAAGAGACTGGTGCACTTGTTAAGTTGTCTCCCCTGAGCGCAGTAGTAGGTGGATTGTTGTGGGAGATCGGCATCATTACAGTGAGATTGAAAATAGGCATGATAAAGTGTATCCGGAGCATAGTGTTGAATAACTAAGTAACAAAACGTACCAGTTTAATTGTTGAAATATCCGTCCACCATAATCTGAGCAAGGCTCATGAGTCGTACGTATGGTTTCTATATTCAGGTCTGATCTGGATATTGTCGAACTGCTGATGCTTCCTTTCTACTTGGACTGCCTTTGAATCCGTTGAAAAGCCGTCAGTTAGGGGGAGCAGTATCATACTATAGCTATGAGTTTATGATCGGTACTCATTGGGCGTCTACACTTGTGTTCATTCTTGTCGCTGTTTCGACAAGAGCGAAATTGTACCGTGGCAATTTTAATGACCAACCAATATTGAATACGAGAACAGAATCTACGTGCTGCATATAGCCATAACACGAATGTCGAAGGAGATTCTGCATGAAGTGTCCGCCGCACCCGTACTCCAGTGTGATTGGGGGTTTCATTTTCTATCTGACTTGTTAGATGCATTTTAGAAGAGAAGGGTGAGTAAACTACCCTGTAACCCCTGTTGAGGTATTAAAGCTTTTAGTCGGGAAGTTGTGAAATATCGTCACGTTTCACAAAAAGTTGATTTCATGATTGGCATATCATACAATAAACAGTTTCTGATTTCCCCGAATCTTTTAACTTTATTATTGTCTATATTCGACTGGACAGTCTTACAGTCTTGCAGAGGTGTCGCCTGGCAGACTAGACTGGGGAGAAATCAGTGCAGCCGCTAGTGCCGAACTTATCCCGCCTCGTTGATCTGCTTCATGAAATTTATTTCTTATCGGCCTCTTTACAAGACCAACGCAGAACATAATGGCCTCCCAAGCAGATGGACGAAAGTCCAAACCACCAAAACGAGCGAAGAATGTGTCGCGAGTATTGAAAAGGAAACGAGATGTTGACGACCACGAAACCCTGCAAAAAGCCATTGAAGCGCTTGTAAGTCTTTTCTTCGATTTCTTCCAGGCGCAGAGCTAACAATCCCAGGATCCCAAGGCAGAAGTAAAAGACTTTTCCGACCTCCCCTTATCCCAATCGACTGCTTCTGGGCTCGAGGCATCTCATTTCAAGACCCTCACCGATATCCAGTCGAAAGCTGTGCCTCTTGCACTGAAAGGAAAGGATATTCTGGGCGCTGCGAAAACAGGAAGTGGAAAGACATTGGCATTTATTTTACCGGTTTTGGAGAACTTGTATAGGCAGAAATGGACGGAACTCGATGGACTAGGTGCGCTCATCATATCGCCAACTCGAGAACTCGCGACCCAGATATTTCAAGTGCTTCGTAAAGTTGGACGAAACCATTCCTTCTCGGCCGGCTTGATCATTGGAGGGCGGAGTCTGCAAGAGGAGAGGGAGCGTTTAGGGAGGATGAATATACTAGTGTGCACTCCTGGGCGAATGTTACAGCATATGGATCAGACTGCAGATTTCGATGTGGGCAATCTACAGATGCTCGTGCTGGACGAAGCAGATCGTATCATGGATATGGGATTTCAATCCTCTGTGGATGCCATAATTGAGCATCTGCCGAAACAGAGGCAGACTATGCTTTTCAGTGCGACCCAAACGAAGAAGGTCTCTGATCTTGCCAGATTGAGCTTGAGAGACCCCGAGTATGTGGCTGTCCATGAAGCTGCTTCAAGCGCAACTCCGACTACATTACAACAGTACGTTGTGGTCACACCTTTGGCAGAAAAGCTTAATACCCTCTTCAGCTTTATCAGGAATAATTTGAAGGCCAAAATCATTGTCTTTATGTCTTCTGGGAAACAAGTTCGGTTTGTCTACGAAAGCTTTCGACATTTACAACCCGGTATCCCTCTGCTACATCTTCACGGCCGTCAAAAGCAATCGGCTAGACTCGATATTACCTCAAAATTCTCTTCGTCCAAGAACTCATGTATATTTGCAACAGATGTGGTAGCTAGAGGCCTCGATTTCCCGGCTGTGGACTGGGTTATCCAGCTAGATTGTCCTGAGGATGCCGATACTTATATCCATCGCGTTGGTAGAACTGCTCGGTACGAGAGAGCTGGAAAGGCAGTCTTATTCCTGGATCCAAGTGAAGAAGAAGGAATGCTTAAGCGATTCGAACAGAAAAAAGTGCCGGTCCAGAAAACCAAGCCTCGGCAAAAATTGCAGCAAAGCATTAAGAATCAGCTGCAAGATATGTGCTTCAAATATCCCGAGCTCAAGTATTTGGGACAGAAAGCATTTACTAGTTATGCCAAGTCGGTTTATTTGCAGAAGGACAAGGAGGTCTTCAAGATAAACGAATACGATCTGGAAGGGTTTGCGAACAGCATGGGACTTCCTGGAGCTCCGAAGATTAAATTCCAGAAGGGAAATGATACGAAGAACCTGAAGAATGCACCCAGAGGGTCCTTGTCAAGTGATGATGACAGTGATGTCGAAGAGGGAGAGAAGACTTCCAAGAAGGATGAAGTTCGGACGAAATATGACCGAATGTTTGAGCGTCGCAATCAAGATGTTCTTTCTGGTCACTACTCGAAGATGATTGCCGAAGATAAACTTGACGAGGATGACGGCCTTCGAGATGCCGACGAAGACAATGATTTCTTATCTGTCAAGAGAGTTTTGCCAGTCGATGATTCAGACAGTTCAGACGAGGATGAAGTGGCGGCTGCTGGACCTCCTGCGAGAGTTATTGAAGGTGTTGGCAAGGAGCCAATTGTGATTGATTCGAAACGCAGAGAGAAACTGTTGAAGTCCAAGAAGAAATTGCTGAAGCTCAAAGAGAAGGGCACGAAGATGGTATTTGATGACGATGGAGTAGCTCATCAAATGTATGAACTTGAAGATGAGGACGACTTCCACAACAGAGGAACGGCTGAAGCACAGAGAGCGAAGTTCTTGGAAGAGGAATCGGTAAGAGTCCGTGAAGCTGATCTTGATGACAAGCAGCTTGCAAAGCAAAAGAAGAGAGAGAAACGTGAGAAGCGGAAAGAAAGAGAAGCAGCTGAGAGGGCAGGATCCGATGAGGACGAGGCGCCCGAGCTATTTGATGAAGATGGCCAGGATCCAATGGCTCTATTGGCATCCTTACCTCTAGCTGATGAGGACGAGCGTCCTGCGAAGAGACCGAAGAAATGGTTCGAGGACGATTCGGGGGATGAGAAGAAAGTGGCTAAGCAGAAAGGTCGTGTCATCGAGGCAGACGACGAGCCAGAGACGTTGGAAGATCTTGAGGCTCTTGCAGCAGGCCTTCTCACTTGATTCAGACAGACCACATACAACTAGAAATGAAAACATTGATACCCCTCGCTCCCCTATCCCCTATCCCACTTTGCTACAATGAGCCCATTCATCGACCCCACATTCGGCTATCCCGCCCTAAGAACTGGCCACCAAGCCCGGCGTCACCTCCACCGTGCTGACAACCCGCCGACGACGCTCATCGTGAACTTTCTCTTCTATGTGACAAGACACATGGATTGCAGTGAACGAGATGCCACTGCGTGCACCAGAGGATACCGGTGACAAGGCGCCCACCGTCAACGGCCACAATGAGAATATCCTACCCATCTGCGCCAGGCTCGCCGCACGTGTGAATGCCTTCCTGGAGACCGACGCTCCGACCCCTCTTCTGAAAGCCGTGCAAGAGCAGACCAGAGTCGCACTGGGTGTGATTAGTGCGGCTTTAGAACGATACAGGTACTATGAATCCGGACTCCTCTTCCCTCGAAGTCCAAGTCGTCCGCCTCTGTTGATCGAATGCTGATGTTGTGTCAACGCTGCCAGCTTAGAGGAAATCTCCCTATCCTACAATGGAGGCAAAGACTGCCTAGTGCTCCTCATCCTCCTCCTCTGCGCCCTAGCAACCTACAAGAAGGGACCTGTGCCCAAAGCACTCGCTACCGTGTACATAATATCCCCGCACCCATTCGCCGAGGTCGACACCTTCGTTGACGAATCTGTCACGACCTACAAGCTGGATCTAGCACGATATGCGATGCCAATGAAGCAGGCTTTCCAGCGCTACTTGGATGAGAACAAGAAGGTAAAGGCCATACTGGTGGGAACGAGGAGGACGGATCCGCATGGACAGAGTTTAACACATTTCGACGAGACGGATTCCGGATGGCCGAGCTTCATGAGGGTACATCCTGTTATTGACTGGCATTATGCGGAGATATGGGCTGTATGTTAAGCAAACTTTAGCCTGTGGCACCACCCTCTGGGCAGGTACTAATGGTAGCAGTTCATCCGGCACATGCAGATCCCATATTGTCCCTTATACGACCATGGATATACTTCTCTGGGAGGCACAACGGATACGCATCCGAATCCGGCGTTGAAGGAGGGAGTGAACGAGAAGGAGAATAAGGGTCGGGTATTCAAGCCTGCGTATGAGCTGCTAGAAGATAATGCCGAGAGGCTGGGAAGAGACTGGAAGTGATGATGACGCATTGCATGATAGAACATTAGATCGCGGCTACCCTTTGGCTAGGAGTTTTTCTGTTTTTTTTTTGCAAAGCGGTATGCTGCAGAGAATCATAGAAGGAGTGGGATATATCATTAGTAGGTGACTTTTTTCGTTTGCAAGCTTACAAATGGAATCCGAACTTTGAGCTCTCTAGTTTTTCACATCTCCCGAATCTTTGAGCATTCCCTTTCCCGTTTTTTCGAACATGACAACTAGAATGCTCTATGACACCCTCTCGCGCTTTCAAACCCTTCATGTATTTGCCCAAGACCACACATTCGTATCCCCTTATCTCATGGTTTTCAGAGGCGCCATAGGCCGAGGAGATGCTATCATGGCTGAAGTGTGCCAACGAGGAAGTAAAAGAGTCGAGAAGGGAAACAAGCAAAAGAGGAGACTCCCATCCCATAGTAGATCACCAAGTCCCAATCTGCTCGGAGACTTCCTCCGAGTTGGTCCCTGCCGCCGATGAACTGAAAACTCACAGATCTAAAGGAGATAGGGCTGAACTTCAGTTGACAATGGAGGTAAATTGACCGTCTGATTGGACCGAGTTGTAAACGCAGACGTTGTTACAAGGGAGCTAGCTCATCTTTCGAGACTCAGGCTTGGGTGAAATCTCTGCGGCTGTTCTTATAATGTTGAAGGCGTATGTGTTGTGATACTAGAGGGCGTCTTTCTGGCTGCAGGATTTACTTAACCTGGGTTGAGAGTGTACTTTTAAAAACCCATCTCTAACTTCATAGCAGCTTTGTTCAAAAGGTATATAGACGTCACAAGCAATCAGTCTCAACAGACAAGAGCACATGGTTAAGTTTCAAAGCAAGTATGCATTTCTCGATTTTAAGTTACAATGAATGGGTATTCCCACTGAACGCCATTCCCAAATGATCAAAACCACCTAATGACACCGATTTATAAAGAAAGAAAAAAGTAAAGACATTCATATCCATCCCTCAATACAAACCAGGAGACTTCACCATTAAGGCGAATGCGGCACAAGCAAGTGTATTCCACAGAATCGTCACCCCAATTATCCTTGCTACGAACAATAACTTTGCTCGTGTGCGCGACAAGAGACTTCATATGTGTGTCTCTCTTAGTACAATCCTGGAGTCGCAACGGCTTCGCCATGAAGGCGAACGCGATAAAAACAAGTGTAATCTACGGTACCACCGCCCCAGTTATTCTTGCTACGAACAATGACTTTGTTCGTGTGCGCACCGAGACCTTTCATATCCATCTGCACAGCGAAAGCTTGGATATTCTGCGAGTCCTCGATATTGTAGCTCCATGTTGCAATGCGAACCCAGCCATCTGTGCGGAGTGGTTCTTCATCATTATCAGGAAACATACTATCTGATACCTTTTTGACGGCACGGAAAAGTTCAGGATCAGGAATCCAAGCGAGGAGTTCCATCTCTCTTGGAGCGGCACCGGGTTGGAGCGAGGCAGTTGGTTTGATGTGCTCAACGACAATCTGATCGGGGTAGATGCTACTCCCCATGATGACTGACAAACTAGGCTGAGTTCCTTCACCGGCCTTGGATGGAGAACACCAGCAATCGCCATGTTCTTCCCACTTCATCAAAGCTGTATCAGGGCTATTGGGGACTGGGATTGGATTGCCCATCGCCCGACGAATGAGTCTCTCGCGCAATCCTACGTCCATGCTAGGAAATTTGTACTTGGGTGAAGTCAAGAATGGATCAATTGTAGCACCAGTTCCTTTGGAAAGGTGGTTGAGGCGGGTTAGTCCGTGATTGAGAGTGTGCTTCAGATTAGCGTTCGCCAAAGCATCAAGCTGGCCACTTGGAATGAACTTCTTCAGAACATCATGCGCAATGGCTTTGGATTCCTCTCGGAAGTCGTGCTTTAAGTCGGAGATCTGTCGGGTGGCTTGGTCCAACTTCTTCTTAAGACTTTGCATTTCGGACTTCACTTCTTCCGTGTTGTCGAGCCAATTCTGTTGAATGAGGCCCAAGACTTCGTTCCGAGCCACAATGTGGTTCTCTTTCAAAAGTTGGGGGAACTTTTCAGCGAAGTCAGCATCGTTGAGTTTTACAAATTCAGCCTGGTTTTCTCGGATGAATTTGTGCATAAGATCCTTCATTTGCCCGGTGAGAGCAGATGAAGCCTTGCCGGTTTTGACACCAGCTTGGTCACGAAGCAGAGTGTCGTCTTCGCGAATCTTGCCTCTGAGGGCGTTCCAGAAGTTAGTGGGGATGACTAGATTTCCATATTTGTCCTTCTTGACGACGAGGAAATCGGGAAGCAGGTGTTCAATAGTCTTCAGCGCCTTGGGATCAAGATCTGAGGGGCGAGAAGCGAGCATGGAAACCTTGTATTCAAGATTGTTCAAGCGGCGATTGATGACTTGAACATCGGAAGGCATAAATGCATCCATCGGGTGAGAGACTGGGTAGGGGATGAATTGCCCAATGTTTGACTTGAGATCCCAGCCATAAGATCGGAATTGGGTCTTTGACAAGAGGGAGAGCAGGAGAATTGCGCCAAGTCCCACAGCGAATAGGGCGAAGTATCTGTGATACCTTATTAGTTCAGGCCCGGATTTGGAAGAGAAAACTTACTTCTTGCAGGCATTCCAGCCTTTACCGAGGAGCTCAGTCGCATTGTCGAGATAATTCAAATGAGATTGGCCGTTTGCTGCTCGGGCTTCGAAAACACGGTTTCGAGCAATGTCAACAAGACGTTGTCGCTCTGCCTCACCGATAAGATCGGTAGTGCTTGCTGCTGGTGCAGCTTTGGCTTCGTCTTCGTCAGTGGCTGGCTCGTCCATTTCAGGGATATTGCCGAGGTCATTTGCCTCATAAGAGACGATCGATGACTCAACACGGGCCCTGTTGAACATCGAACTCTCATGGTTGAAGCTGTTCTCTGAATTGGGTGCTGGTGAAGCCTGAGATGGGCCTTTGGGTTGCTTGGGTGTCTTAGCACGGCCAACGCGACTACCGGCCGCTGCAGCAGCATGTTAGCAAGAGCATGTCTGTTTTGGGGTGAACTTACTGCTGCCAGGACGGCTACTAGCATGAATAGGCTCCAGGATATCACCCAGAACACCATTGATTGTATCAGCAACAGGCGGTCCATCTTGGAGTGGTGGGGGAATGGTGTTTGTGCCATAGGCTGTACTTTGGCGAGCGGTTACAGATGGGAGAGAAGTTCCAGTGGCTGATCCAGCACGACGGCTTGATCTTCTTGGCGTTGAGGGAATGCCGGCTGTAGAAGCTGTTGGGGAAGCACCTACAGTACTAGCTGCTCTGCTAGAACCGCGGGTCGATCTACGAGTAGACATGGCGTGCGATGAGCGAGGTTGGAAAAAGAGGCTATTACTCTGGAGTGATGGTTGATTGACAGGAGAGAATTCCGCAATGTCGCTGAGCGAGGCTGCGTTTGATTTCACACTTGGTTCGCGAGATTCGATGTCTGTTGCAACAGGTCAGCATACTGATCTAGGAGGCAATTCCATGGGGCCTAACGAGTGCACGCAAGTCGTTCAGATACGATTTGAATTGGATCGGCGCGCATTGAGTGATTGGTACGAAGGAAGTATTTTAAGGTAAAGATCAGAAAGGTAACGAGCAGAAAAGCGAAGGGAAGGAAGAGAAGGCGGTCGCAGGTAGAAGTGTGGGTTGTGACTCGTGGTGAATTTAGCGCGGTGGACTTACTATTGTGCTGAAGCTATTCACGAAAGTCCTCGACGGGACAATACGAAGGTCGCAGTACCGAACCCACAGCTTCGGCTACCACAGGACAATAGCAAAGTTACGCGTCTCTACAGAAAGCCCGCACAATTATTCCAGCCGTATTATCATCAAGAATTCACGCACAGTAGTATGTGGTTCGTTGCCAGATCTGGCGCAAGTTGATATGTAGGTCCTCGAGGACGGTGCACGACAAAGAACGGACAATAGGATGCCATTTACTGCGATGAATAGGCTGCTCCCGGAGTAGCAACCATAGCAAAGTAAGTGCTTCGGAGAACACAATGGGAAGATTTATGGTCGCCTGCGGGACATGGTTTATGGTGAAGAGGGTACAAAAGAGTTGTGAGATATTTTTTCATTCCAGGTGCCGAAAGCAACCACGAACCTTTGAACGCGACGAGGTTACCGAAGCCAGGTTTCCCCTTTCAAGTTAGCTCGAGTGGCTGGTGATGGGGTGGGAGGGGCTTTGGGATGATAGAAGTGCAGTGGCTGGTGAGAATGGTGTGTGGCTTGTTTGCTTGTGGCTTGGGGATTTGTGGCTTGAACACACATGTACCTTGCTTATATAATAAACTGAGGAGCCGCCTTCAATCCCGCTGTCAGCTTCAGTGTAATAATAGTTGGTCCACCAGGTCCAGGTACTAACTAGCTTAACCATTTACGTTTAATCCAATCCCTTTTTGTATTGTATTGTGATCCTAAGCTTCTTCTTCCTCCTCCTCCTCTCAATCATGCCGTTTTTCATCAATTTACCTATTATTAACATCATCATCATGCAGCAGCCAATGCAGATATGCCCAAGGGTTGATCGATCCGATAACGATTACAGTACATGTACACAGGAATAGATAGGAATAGAAAATACTGTACCCCTGAAACCGCGCCTTTAAAATTATGCCTATCGCCCACCACTTAACCCACTTCTTTGTTTCATGCTAGGTGACGCTGACGCTGCTGATAACCTTTTCCACCCCGCTGTCTCAAATATCTTCAAAGTCAATCCAAACCTCCTTTCCAACCAATCAATTCACAAAAATCATGGCCGTCGGAACTGTTCTAATTACTGGGTGAGTGATGCTTCAATCATGAGAATGAGAATGCTGCTCTCTAGATCCTCTCCCAAAAACCGTATCCTGTAGCGACACCGAGAGCTTGCTTGGTGGATTTTTACCCCGCCATAGGCCACGCTGTTATATCCACTCAATGGATCCTGTGCACATATGCTGATGTCTAAATATGCAGAGGTACCGGTTATATCGGATCATTCACCGCTCTCGCCCTCCTCCAACACGGATACGATGTTGTGATTGTCGACAGCCTGTACAACTCCTCAAAAGTGTCCCTCGACCGCATTGAGCTCCTCTGCGGAAGAAGGCCAGATTTCTACCAAGTCGATGTCACAGATGAAGTGGCCTTGGACGCCGTCTTTGCCGCACACCCAAAAATCGACAGTGTGATTCATTTCGCAGCACTTAAGGTATGCTCAAGCATCTAAGGCTGTAGGCGCAAACTGACTCCTCTAGGCCGTGGGCGAATCGAGTGAAATCCCCGTCGAATACTATCGCGTCAATGTTGGCGGAACGATCGCCCTCCTCCGATCCATGATCAAACACGAGGTGGGCAGCATCGTGTTCTCCTCCTCTGCCACCGTTTATGGCGATGCGACTCGAGTACCAAATATGATTCCAATTCCCGAACACTGCCCAATTGGCCCGACGAACCCATATGGAAGAACGAAGAGCATGATCGAAGATATCGTCACAGACCACATAAATGCCCAGCGCACCAAGGCGGCGAAGGAGGGAAAGCCCGTCGAGAAATGGAACGGAGCCTTGTTGAGATACTTCAACCCTTGCGGCTCCCACCCAAGTGGACTTATGGGCGAGGACCCGCAGGGCGTGCCATTCAACCTCCTGCCACTACTTGGCCAAGTTGCCACTGGACAAAGAGAAAAGCTGTTGGTCTTTGGTGATGGTAAGACTCCGAGAGCGAAGTCGAGACTGTAGCTAACCGATTCAGACTACTCGTCAAGAGACGGAACCGCAATTCGCGACTATATCCACGTCGTCGATCTCGCAAAAGGCCATCTCGCAGCTCTCAACCACCTCCGCGAAACGAACCCCGGTGTCAGAGCCTGGAACCTGGGTTCAGGCCGTGGCTGCACTGTCTTCGAAATGATTAACGCCTTTCAAAAGGTCGTTGGACACCCCTTGAAATACGAGGTGGTAGCCCGAAGAGCAGGTGATGTGTTGGATCTGACTGCCAACCCAGCACGCGCAAACAAGGAGTTGGCGTGGAAGACAGAGCTCACTCTTGAGGACGCTTGCGACGATCTCTGGAGATGGGTGAGCAATAACCCTAACGGATACCGTCAAGACCCCCCCGAGGCTCTACTTGCTGCTCTCAAGGATAGCAAGAAATAACGACTTTGTATCAACGGTGTCATCCTGGGAAATCCCTAGCTTTGCACATATGTAAACACAAAAATAGAGCTTCAGAAATGTACCTCTTTCCAATCCAATATATCCTTAACCATAACCTACTTGATTTTGCTTTTCACAATAGGTAAGATTGATGCGGCAGATCCGAATTCACGGCAAAACTCAAGGCAATGATCAAATTTCATTCAAGCTATCTCCCCTATACTACGGCTTCAACAACAACTTGCCCGCAGTTATCCTTCCCTCCAAATCCGTATGCGCCCTGGCTATATCCGCCAACGGATACGTATCGTGCACCCTAACATTCAACTTATCCTTGATAATAAAATCAAAGAGCTGCGCCGTATACTTCTCAAACTCCTCTCTGGTATAAATGTAGTTGAAGAGAGTCGGTCGCAAGACCTTGATGTTCTTACCTGAGAGCCTAGAAATGGCCAGAGGAGGCACCGGTCCGGACTAGAGATGTTCTCATTAGCCGCCTTATCCAAAACATGCAAAGTGATGGATGGGATAGTAAGGAAGGGGAGGGAAATGAAGATGAAACCGAGGTGGTTACACACCGAATTTCCATATGAAACGACCGTCCCCTTCCTCCTGACGATCTCCAAATCATTATCAAATTGATCCTTTCCCGTACTATCATAAACCACATGCACCCCCCGCCCACCAGTGATTTCCATGACCTTCCCAACAAAATCCTTCTCCTCTTTATAATTAATCATAAACTCAGCCCCATTCGCCACAGCCAAATCCATTTTCTCCAACGTGCTCGAGGTCCCGATAGTCCTCGCACCAACAGCCTTCAACAGCTGACACAACCACAACCCCACACCTCCCGCCGCCGCATGCACGAGAACCCAACCCCCCGTCTGCACCTCGTACGCCTCCTTGATCAGCGTCAGAGCCGTGAGGCCCTGCAGGATGGCGGCGGCTGCTACACCGGGCTCCAATGCTGCGGGGATGAGATGGGTCTTTGCTGCGGGCGCCGCGCTGTACTCGGCGTAGGCAGAGGTTCCGAGCCAGACGACGCGGTTGCCCACCTCGAGGTTCTGCAGGTCGCCGCTGGGTCCGACGGCGACGATTGTGCCTTCTGCTTCGCGTCCGAGGATCTCGGGTTTGGGGGCTGGGTAGAGGCCGGTGCGGAAGTATCTGTGTCACAGGCTGGGTTAACGATGGTCCCTTCTTATAGAACCATAATGAATGCCATTGATATTGATATTGATAGCGAGATCTTATGGAAGAGGGGGGGATAAGGTTGACTAGAGAGAGAGAGAGAGGAGAGAGCAGGAACTGGAGGACGAACGTATCGATATAATTGATTCCAATAAATTCATTCTTCACCAGCACCTCCCCGGCCTTTGGCGTGGGAACTGGCAGGTCAGTCCTATACTGCAAGACCTCCACGCCTCCAGTCTTCTCAATCAATACACCCTTCATAGTCTTCGGGATCGATGTCGCCATTGTGCGTGCAAAGTGACCGTTGAGTTGGGAGATGCGCGTTGTGCCTAGAAGTCTGGGTGTGACGAGGCGCCTGAAAGACATGCGCTTCTGCAGTCAATTGGGTTTCCAAGCGATGAATCGGATATGGAGATTATAGGCTCAATTGGCTTTTATATGAAAGTAATTTGGGGTATGGTATAAGAGATTGCTTTGTGGATTGGAAATGCTTATCAATATTTTTCTTCGGTCGCTGAAGAGATGGATTGTTGTACCAAACCTTCGGTATAGTAATAGATACCTACCATTTGACCCCTCATTGCGCGATATCCTGCTGCGGTTGCTCCCCCGCAGCGGATCCAGGGATTACAAACGTGCCAAGACAAGGACTCGGATCCCACATTCTCCCCCCCCTTTTTATATAACTTCTCGCTTAAATATGTTTTAGGGGGTAAGGTTTGTCACTTTCATGTCATCATTGATCATGGCTGAATAACTCAAAGGTTGGAAATCATTTCTTTTTTGGGGGTTGTTTACATATCTGTGATAGTTGTGGCAGTAGGATGTTCAAGAGGCCATTCATTCCCAGGGTGAATCATGTTCGTCTTGAGTAGAAATCTCGACTTTATTGCATGGGTGACCGAGAACAATTATCTGTCTGTTTGTACATGAAGTCCAAATAAACATCTTTACCCATTCCGAGAGAGATGTGATGAAGTAGATGGAACCCCGACTCAACAGATCCTCGTATGATCGGATTTTATCAGAAGTTGATACATTGGAACAAATATTTTACTCTTTATACAATCAAGTGTAGACTGTGGTAGTAACCGGATGATTTGGAACTAAGAATCTGGCCTAGCACGTAGGAAACAACGCTGATAGTAAAGCCCGGTGGACAATAGAAAGCGCACATTAAAAGAGAGACGCCAATTATAGCGAGTTATTATATACGTAGCTGCAAAACTACGGCAAGAATAAAGGAGCCGTGAGGTCAGTACTTACATATCAATAGTAAGTAAGTCATATATATAAATATATATTTCTTCTTTCCAAACCGACACTCAAACCTCGACACTTCCAGTCTGAACTCCTCCATAGGCCCCCATTAGCATATCAACGCCTCTCTCATCACCCATCACCCACCACCATAAAACACCCTCGGCCAAATATTCATCGCCGTCTTCCTCCCCCGCCTAATCTCCAACCCAGCATGCACCACCCTCCCATCCCCCGTCCCATTCGCATGTAAATTAACCCAGAAAAGAGCATTTCCCTTCTTTGGCAGAAAACTCGTCCCCTCTCCACTTCCCTTCCACTTCATCTCACCTGGCCCTTCACTAAACCTCGAGCTTCCCTCTCTGATCTCAATATAGGGAAACCACGTCTCCCCTCCCTCGGCGCTCTCATCAAGATAGACAAAAATACTTCCCCAGCGATTGAAGCGCCACGGCCCTTTTCCGCTGCTGCTGCGTGATAGATAATCCATGGTGCGCCCATCCCTTAATTTCTGTGGTCCATCATACCAGTCATGATGTGTGTCGAATTTCTCCCCAGGACCATATTGTACGATTTGCGGGGTTCCGAAGATGCTGTTTGGGTTTGGGTTTGGAGTGAGGGTTGGAGAGGAGGAGGCGGTGGTGATAGTGATGGATGGGAGAGCTGGACCGAGGAATGAAAGTGCGCGGGTTAGGATACAGGATACTAGTGGTGAGGAGGGAGAGAGGCCGCCGGAGCGTGATGTGCGTGTGCTAGAAGAAACCTTGGTGCCGCCGATGTATATTTCCGATTTTGCTAACTCGGGTGTGCTATTCGGTGTCAGCACTTTGATGAAATGGTCGTAGTTGGGGAAAAGATGGTGGTGAGAATTGTAGCAGGAAGGGGGAAATGGAATGGGAGGGTTGGGGCAGAGTGGAAGAAAAGGGGATGTACCCAAGGGCCGTCAATAAGTCTGCTTCGAGGGGCGAGATGAAGTTGTTGATGTATATGAGCAGTGGATCCACGCTTATGATTTCCGTGGTGTAGGTATGTGGGTTGCAGATATAAGCATCGTCGGGAGTTGGGGTTTGGGATTTGATCTCAGAGATATGGCGTGGTAAGAAGATGCCGACGAGGAGAGCCGCACAAACTGAGACCAAAGCTACTCGTTTGCCTGTGAAGTAGGCCTGTTGTTGTGTTGGCATTGGTCTATTTGAGAGATCGAATAGGAACTTACCATAACTTCGAACACGACTTGACCACGACTGGGACATATATTGAAGTGACAAATAAACAAGATGAAAGACGGAGGAAGTTTATCGACATGGGGCACAAGCATCCCATCAAGATTTCCCTCTTTGAGTCGTCATATATCCAGAAACTTATCTCTTTTAAGGAGGTCGAACCTCTTCTCCTACTGGCTCTGTCAAGTCGAGGAGAAAATCGTCCAAGTTCCATAGATTAGAAACCCAGGTATGCACACCACACATCATGACTTGGCACTGGAATAATTAGATTGCATGCCGGCAGAACGGCAACGGCGCCGGCAAATAAGCTTTGTGCTTTCAAAGAAATCTCGGTACCAGATTTTATCAAAATACGGCAAGGCGGGCGAAAGGTATGATTCGGGTATTTAGGACCGCAACCCTGAAGTGCTATTATTTTGCGAAAGAAGAACTGAAAAATACAAGGGTATCACACTTTTCCTCTCCCAGTCGTCAAGCCAACGCCCTCGTCATACTACGCGAGGCTATGCTAGAACTATGATCCAGGATGATTGAGTGTGCAAAGGGGTAGGCAGCGGAACCATATACGCCGACGACGAGCGAGGAACAGTACGCCCGGAAAATGCGACAACGAAGAAGCCAGAACACGCGCCCAAGATCCAGGCTCGTCTTAGTAGACGATTCACTCCTTCTTATTGCCACCCAAGATCTTCTCCAAGTCCTTCTCGTCAGTCTTCATCTCGTCCTCCATGATGCTTTCCATGGCCCGCTCTTCGATCTCTGGGTCTTCGACTGTTGGTGGTGGACGTGTATTGAAAGCTATTGACAAGTCAGCCTGAGTCAATTGGTGCTTGTAGAGTAATTACCTGGCTCCTTCCATCCAACCATCTTCTCGTTGGGCAGGAAGGTATAGAATGAGCAGTAGACACCAGTGACTAGATCAAAGAACTTGAGGCCAATGTTGAGCTCCTGAACAATGACTTCCAACTTCATACCGACAAAGCAGTATTGTAGAATTTCGTCTTCAAGCCAGAATGACTCGATGACTTGATCAGAGTTCGTTGACAAGAGCCTAGTAGTCTCATTCTCATCATCCGTAAGATCCTCAACATCGTAGCTCGGTCCAACCCACGGCTTGCACTCAATGACACCTAAAGCCTTGATGCTGCCAGCATTACCCTCGTGATCTTTGATCGCGGCATATTCTTCAATACTGCTAAGACTAGCACGTTTGATAGATACAACCTCCAAGAACTTGTCTTCGGTCTTGACGATGTGGACATCAGTCTTCATTGCTTCTATGAAAAGCGGGTCATCACCAGCGAACGCAACACCGGCCTTGAAGATACGTTCAGCCTTTGCATCAGCGAAGCCATTACCAGCAGAAAGGACATCTTGAGCGGGCGGTGCGCCGGCTTCCCATTCTACGTTGGCGATGCGAATATCCTGATAGCGTCCGCGGTAGAGAGAAGAAGCAGCAACGTTGAAGTCACCAGGGAGGTAGCAGTTGAGTTGCTTGATGGCATACAGCTCTCTCTCGGCAAGGTCGCAGATCAGACGAGCGGCCATGACATCTTCGGTGTGCTCGGGGCATACGGCATGCTGGAGAATGTAGTTGAGGAAGTTTCGGATTACGTTGGCGATTGTTGCGATATCCTTCTCAGTATCGAGAGCGAACATGTGAGGAACTCTGTGGGAGCTAGCACTGTATCAGACCAGCTACGAGTTATAGATGGAACACCTACAAGAATCCCTTTGCAACCCCCTCGAAATCAACCACCCAGCCATCTGAGCCATCGTAATATTTTGCGTTCTTCTTACCAACATGAACAAGATCGCTGGCTTGAATAGCAGCAATTTCCGCAGCTGTTGAGTTCTCCAATGTTTCCTTGTCGAGTCCACCTGTAAAGGTCTTGGAACTAGCATCGATACCTCCAAGCATGAAATACTTGGTCAATATATTAGATCGGACCTCATCAAGCTTGCGACGTGCTCGGTAGCGCTGGATGCAGGATTCAATACGGCTTCGCAAGTTAGTAAGATTGCTTCCAGTCATTGGAGGAGACCTACGCGGGGAATGGGCGGGTTCTGGGACAAGTTAGCATTAGTTGCAGAAAAGTTAAGAATTTACTTGCGCGTCATAAAGACCAAGTTCCTCTTCATGCTCATCAGGTGTAATAGGTGAATCCGCGTAGAATTCTAGTATTCTATTAGTGAACGCGAGTGGTATACAGCTCGAAATATGACTTACCCTCGAATCCTGTAGCGGTCTTCTTGTTGTTCTTCCTACCACTCTTCTTTTTCTTCTTCGCTGCTTCGACAACTTGGATTCTATTCTCAGGCGTGACGGGTGTAGGAGGAGGAGGATTAGGACAGGTCAGACGGGGCGGGGTCACAAGGCCCTCTCCGTCAGGTGGTGATGCAATACCAGTGAGCTCGGCATCGTTCATCTCATCCTCGGCTTGAGAGTTGGGACGGAGTCGGAGTAGAGTATCTTCGCTATAGCGGAGGGACATACCAACCTGAGTCTGAACTGCTTCCAAGGCCGCGTTCAGGTCCACATTGCTGATAGCTCGCGAAAGAGAGATGCCGTCCGGTGGGCTCGACATGATTTATTAATGGCAGGGAGTTTTGTACAATCAGACCTGTAACCTGTACTAGTCAGTCTCTTATCGGGCTTGTAGAAGTTTCGCGACCAGACGTCGTAGGGTTAAGCGGCGCTGTGGAAGGTCAAGGTTGAGTGGGTGTTGACAAACGAGGTTGACAAGTTGAAGAGGTAGCGGAAACAGGAAGAAATTTCTTGAGTTGCAGGAGATGCTAGTGAGAGATGAGACAAGGAAGGATTGAATGTATGTGTAAGATGGAAAGGTGTAGTCTTTCAAAGTGAATGGTATAATTCAAGTGTAGAAAGGAATAGACAGTGTCATGACGCGACGCGACGCGATAGGACTGAATGAATCAAATTGATTCAATGGAATCTCACACAGAGTGGTTATAGGAGAGACCAAACACTTCCTGGATATTCTGACTTACGTATCCAGCCGGGAAGGGGTGGTAGAAGAGTCCTTGGTTTCCTGTATCACTTTGTTTGTGAAGCTGGCTCGCACTTTTGATCGCGATCAAGAGCAAACAAAGTGACTTTCTTTGCCTTGCCTTGATTGCTTAGATCTAGAGCGAGAGAGAGATCCTTGGCAAGTCCACGGGTAGCCTACCTCAATTGTTTGTCGTAGATTCTGTTGGTGATTATGTGAGTAACCGCCTCACTTTGGTCAGTCGATCTGTCAGTCTGATGGAGTTGGTTGTCAGTTAATGATCATGATCGAACGAAGTGTACTGTACTGTACTAGACTTCGCTTAGCTTCACACACTGTGCGCTGGATGTGGCTGAGCCTCCCGAACCGCAGTGAATGCATGATCCTAGCTTACCCTTTACACTTTACTGTACTTCACTGCCTATCAGAATTAATAGAATAATCCTAGCAGCTCTCAACAGCGCCTATGAACTCAATAGGCGCTGAACAAGCCCCCTTACCCTTCCCTCTCCCCTCTAACCTGCAACAAAGACCCCTCTAAATACTAATATTCAAAACCTCCTCAACCACTGATCATCTCCTGCAGCACGTTGGGTCGAGTTCCGCTAGCCATTAAAGCCACGACGACAACACATACATACAGCTCACGCGCCCCCTTAACATTTGCCATCATCTTTGAGTCAGCCTTACACTACTTTGTCATTCTCCTTTCCTGTTCTCATTATCGGGCATTCCTTTTGTGCCAAGAACGCCCAAGCACTGCACTTCCTTCTAATACCGCTTCTCCCCTCTTCCCCCATCATGATAGAGCCATAACAGACGCGACTCCAGTCCATTGCAGTGCAGTGCAATTCAGTCCAGTCCAGTCCAGTCTACTTGCCAGTATAAAAATGGCGAAACCACTACCAACCCAAGCAGACCTGATCGATTACAACTACGCGGTTGCGGGACAGTATGTTTGCACAAGCATTCCTCTCGACCCCCCAATACCTTCCAGCAAGCTGACAACTATGCGCAGTGACGGAACTCTCTGCGATCTCGATGGCGAGCTCTTCATCAAGCCTTGCACCCAGGCTGAAATTGCTTTCTACGACGCCTCCGTAGCAGAGCACCCAGACTTTGCCGAGGTCATGCCTAGGTACATGGGCACTTTAACCCTCGACGAGCATCCAAACGGCACTACAATAGAAGAGGCCGGCGCAGTTCTGCTAGCCAAACATGTGCCTACCGTAGAGCACTACGAGCATCATAACGGAACAACGATAGAGAATACTGCTATTTACGAAAGGAACGAGGAGGCCCTGGACAAAGCCGAGGCAGTGATGATAGCCAAGCACTCGATCCCCGAGACTGTGGTCCCAGTCAAGCCCAGCAAGAGGATCGTTACCAACCAAGCGGTTGTTCTTGAGAACGCCGCGCATGGTTTCGTGAGACCGAATATCCTGGATGTGAAGCTCGGCATTAGATTGTGGGCTGATGATGCGCCTGAGGAGAAGCGCATTCGATTTAACAAGGTCACGGCAGAAACTACACACAAGGATCTTGGGTTCCGAATAGCTGGTATGCGAGTTTGGCAGGGTGAGGGCGCAAGTGGAATAAATATAGATAAAGAAGGGTACAAGATTTTTGACAAGAACTACGGCCGAATATCAGTACAGACGTCCAATGTTGAAGAGGCGTTCAGGAATTTTCTATTTGCGCCAGGCGCGGGTGTTGATGATGAGCTTGGGAGACTAGTAGCACAGGCTTTGCTGGTGGACGTGGAGCGAATTCAAGCTGTGATGGAAAGCCAGGAGAGTCGCATGTTTTCCGCCAGTTTGCTCTTTGTATTTGAAGGCGACGGAGCCGTGCTACGAGCAGCTATGGAAGAAGCAAGTCGTTCTCCAGCAACACTGGTAAGCCAAGATGGCGAATCGTCCGAAGGCGACGAGGACGAGATCACAGGGCCGAAGATCTTCGTTGTGAATGTCATAGACTTTGCGCATGCCGAGTGGACGCCTGGGCGGGGCCCGGACGAGAACTCACTTACAGGTGTGAGGAGCGTAGCCCGCATACTAGAAAGTATTGGGGGTAGTTGAGCTTGAGCTTCTTAGCGGTAGCATCTATGGTAGAAACCTTTGGATGTTTTGAGGGATAGGAATCGGTCCTCGGAACGGAGTTATGGCATGTCGCTATGGATAAACATTAGATACCCACCGGGACATGCATTGGGACAGCATAGAAAGATATCCACATGGTTTCATGACCGCTACCCTCGCTTCTACCTCGCCTTGATCGAAGCCGAAGGTGGGAGTTAAACCATGAAGTCATATCTCATACACGTGGAAATACACTATAGACCAAGCGAGTATCACCTAGACATTTCGCTGATATTTTCTAAGTTACCTTGAAATCTACATCAAGCATGCCGTTTCGCAGAGCATTTGAATATTAATAAACCAGTTTGCGCCCATCAGACTATATTTCTACTAGCCGGCAAAGTTCATGCAAAGGCATATTACAACAATCCACCCCAATATCTACAATCCCACCTCTCGCGTTCTACAATATCGCTTTCCAAAAGAACTTGGTATCTAAGATGCATTGAGAATAGTATATGGATATTATAGTATTGTCTGTCGACTATTCCTAAATGGGCCACACAACTACCATCGCTAACACAGCACTGTTCGCAAGTCTACCGTCAAGGCATTGAAAGCTCCCGAGTAGACGAACTCGGATTTGACATTTACGTCCACAGCCGCTCTGATACTTACTTTATTTCTATTAGATCATAGGCCCATTAAGTGATTCCGCTTTCCAAGGGGCAATGCTTTAGAGTGTACAATGAAAACGAAGCTATCATGCCTCAAATTTCCCGATACAATCCTGCGTCTGCCATATACATGCTATGAAACATTTTCCCCAAGTAGATGATTTCACTAAATTGTCAAACGTCTGGTGTTTTCTCCTCCATGTACATACAATCCAAGCCTAAGTTACACGCTGCACGAAACTCCTGGTTGGTAGCTTTCTCCGCGGCCTCTGTACTGCAAAGGAATAGAAGCGCATCGAATTTTCTCTCATCGGATGTAAAGCTGGCGTACAGTCAATTTTGGGCTTATGGTGGCATCTGTACTTTTGGAATAGAGTGAGGGAACTGGGTAATATTCATTGATCCTGATCCTGGTAGAGGCCGTTTGCATTTGTCTAGGCTATGAAAGAGCTCTGAAATGGAACATAAGTTTTTGACCACTGGCTATTTCGGATATGTATTTCAGAAGCTGGCCCTTTATCTGCATATAAATAATCATCATATATAAATTCAGAACTTCTGGATTTTAACGAAAGTTGGAGTTGCGCGCCTCGCAGAGTAAACAATGCGCCCCGCGTTGGCAAGGCTGAAGCTTAAAGCTTACAGTAGAACATCCCTGTCAGGACCCATATTACAAAAGGCTGATTCTTTGAGAGGAAACTATGAACTTTATAACCACGACGAGATGTCAATTCCTGGTTTAGGCCAAGCAGTACCTGCAGTGAGTGTGCAGTTCTGATTCAGATAATTTAAATACTAAACCACAATAGGCCACTCTGTCCGCACCAACAGCTACCGCAACTCCATCCTTCCACGAGGTCCAACAGAATTCAGAATGGCGGTTTGAAGTTGCCATTGGGCAGAAAATTGATGTCAAGGTACTCGCAAAACTCGGGACAAACCCTCAGCTTGGGCAAAAGCTAATGCGCTCCAGGTTTTGTCAGGAACGGCCGAGATATTCGGGACAGAGCTCGCCCTGAACCATGTTTACACATTCCGCGGAATCAAAGCCTCGATATTTACATGGCACGGCTGCCAAATCGAAGTCACAGGATCATGCGAGGAGTACACAGCTGAAGAGACGCCCATGACACAGTATGCGAACGCACACTTCGCGTTAGAAAAGTTACGAGACGAGGCCAAAGATAACGGGCGGGATGGACCAAGGGTGCTGATTGTTGGACCAACAGATGCTGGAAAGACGAGTTTAGTGAAGCTGTTAACGGCATATGCGATCCGAATGGGGAGACAACCAATGGTCATAAACACGGATTCGAAGGAGGGCTTGTTGTCGATTCCGGGGACTTTGACAGCGACGCCCTTTGCCTCGATTCTTGATGTAGAGCAGGGATGGGGAAGTAGCCCTACAAGTACCTCGAACCCGGTTCCTGTCAAGCTGCCGCTATGTTACTACTACGGATTACCAAATCCAGAAGATAATACGAGACTATACAAGCCCATGATCTCCAGGCTAGCATTGGCATCTATGAGTAGGCTGTCAGAGGATCCTGTGATCAAGTCGACTGGAATGATTATCGATACGCCAGGGGTTATAAGCCAGGGGAAAGGAGGCTATGACCTGATATCGCACATCGTCTCGGAATTCGCAGGTATATCTACGCTTGACCACTGAATGGATAGTTACTAATATTGGTAGTGAATGTTATTCTAGTGATAGGATCAGAGAGACTGCACAGCGAGATGCAGCGTCGCTTTTCAGCATACAAGACTTCATCAAACGAATCCATCACGCTCGTGAAGCTTGACAAATCCGGTGGGTGTGTTGACAGAGACGAAGAATTCATGCAGAAAGCTAGAGAAGCTTCTCTACGGGAGTATTTCTTTGGGGACTTGAAGACGACACTCAGTCCACACACTCAGCAATTGAGTTATGACGACATCCTCGTCTACAAAATTGGAGATGGTAGGTTTCCCCCGTGCTGTCCTTTTGTTTGCGGGGTCTAATATTTCCTAGCGGATGGAATATCGTTCCTGCCTGGTGGCGAGGAGGGAGAGAAACATCTCTACGAAAGGGTCGAACCTGATACACTGATGCTTCATTGCATGCTCGCCATCATGTATGCATCGACGAATGATTCTCAAGATACGGTCCGAGATGCAAGCGTGATGGGCTTCGTTTTCGTCACGGAGGTGGATGAAAAGAGAAGAAGGATAAAAGTTCTGGCTCCGATGAACACTAAAATCGTGGATAGACCCATGATTTGGGGGACGTGGCCGGAGGCCTCTTTGAGCTTGATAGGTTAATGAATCATGAATATTACGAGCTAACTCTGGTCGCTTAAGTTACAAAGTGATTTATTTTCATTATGATCGGCATGGGGTGCCCTAAACTCAAACCACATACAATACAAATAAGCCCCTAGAACTCCTATTCCCTAATCCAGCCAGTTTGCTCAATCGGTCGTGTCACGTCTCGTCTTGCCATACTAGCACAAATATCACCATGTTGCCCATCACCTCTGTTCATGCGTCGTCGAAATTATCTTCATATTCCACTAATCCCTCGACTGAATCTTATGATCACCCTTCACAGCCTCGGCATATGTCGGTGGAACAGCACCCGCACTGCTTCCCTCCGCAGGCGCATCATTATTATTCCACGTACCATTCTGGCCCTGGTGAACTGGAGGAGCCATGGGAGCCGTCGTTCCGTACCCGCCGCTCGTTCCCTGAGGTCGATAACCGGGCTTCACGGCTCGGCGGTTGCCATCAACGACGATGTATGTCACTGTTGCGGACTCGGCATCGGTGGGAATCGAGTCGTAATCACGTTCCGGGAATTTCGCGATGATGTACCAGGCGTGGAGTAGGCCGGGGATGAAGCCAAGCATGCAGAGGCAAATGTTGATGAGGGAGTCGGCCGAGCAGATGCCGGTCTTGACCCAGACTAAGGAGTGTTAGCTGTGTTTCATTATTGTAATTCCGACTCTTTGAATGCTCTCAACTCGCTGAAGATCGTAACCCAGTGATCTTTAGGGGAAGGATTGGTGAGGCTGAAGAGGGTGGGATGAAGTGCTTACCGGCAAGTGGTGGGAAGAGGATCGCGATCAAGCCGAGGAAGATGTCTGGTGAGCACATCCTGACTTTATTTATTGTTGTCTCGAGTTTCTTGCAGTTTGTATTGAAATTGAAGCGCTTTGTAGGAGAAATGAGTGTAGTATGTGGCAATTTAAAGGAGAAAGGATTGAGTTGCCCTGTGAATGGAAAGTCTTCTGCCTGACTGTCAGGTTCTTTCGTCGTCACCAGTGGCTTGTACTCAGCCACCAAGCTAGTCGCGATACAGATTAGCCGATTTACCCCTCGATTAACACGTTCGGTGATAAGAACTTTGAAAAGTCGCGATAGGAACGAAAAAGCTTCAGGTACGAAAATACAAACCAATGATGGCAGATGTCGAGATGGACAACGATCCGGATCCAATAAGGGCGACATATGAAGTCTTCATCAAGCCTCATTTGTCTGCCGATCGACAGATGTATGTCCTTCAATTCCCGAATCGCGACTCAAGGCAGCAATACAAAACCTCGGAGGGCTCAGAACCTCTCAAGATGCGAATTAAACCAAATGTCGGCATGGTAGAGCTGGATGTTCCGATGGATGTGTATAACAATTATGACCAAAGGAAAGGTGCTACTTGGGGGGGTGCAATGAAGAAGAGTAAGGAGACCAAGGGCACTGGAAGTCATGGCTTGCCTGGCGGATTTGGGATCGGAGGCGCGGCTCCTGGCGGAAGAGGAGCAGGCAGAGGTAGAGGAATAGAGGATTTGCAATCATTGCAGGATCAAATCCTAGAGGATTTCCCAAATGCTGTTGCCAGAGAACAAGTTCTGGTCAAGCAGACCCTGGGAGGGCAGTCCGTGTCAAATGAGGATACTACACCACAATATATGATCGGAACCTTTGTGGATGGTAAGTCAAATCTTGAGATTCTCTGGACATTAATAGCTAATTGTTCCTAGATCAATTGCATCTTACCCCGGTTGACAACGTCGTCCAGATGCGCCCTCAATTTCACCATATTGATGCCCAGGCCGAGCAAGAAAGAGCTAGTCGAGGACGAGACCTAGGACCACGACCTGCTACGGAATCTCGTGCTGTCCATATGACTGTTAAAACAAATGTCGATGGAGAGGAGGATTCAACAGATACCATGGCTGCTAGGATCCAATCGGCACAATCAGAAGAGTGGAAGAGCCATAGATTTGTCGATGAAGATACTGGAGAATCTTGGGAGGTCTACCAGGCAAACCTATTCGCGGGTGCTGAAGGGGGCTTCGGACCAGAGGAGGAAAGGCTGGATCGACTACCTAGGTTGTCAAGTACTTTGGGTAATGCTGATTATCTTGACGAAATCAGTGCTCCAAACGATGCTGCGAAACTGTCGAGAAGCCAGAAGCTCAAGAAGGGCAATGGGAAGGGAAGGGAGCAGGCAGATGGGCAAGGAGATGGTGGAGCAGAGAGTGATACATTGAGCGCGTTCACAGACCCTTCGATCTCTGATACAGAAGATGAAGCTGATGGTCCTGCATAGAAGTTCTGAGAATACTGGCGACAGATTTTCTTTTCTGCTGTTTTCTAACTTGATTAAAAAAAGATACCCCGCATGACCAGGAGCTTGGGGAGTTCCTCAGCATAGATCATAGTTCAGCAATTCATGTACAATAGTCAAAAGTACTACCAAATTTCTGAAATTTCCGTAGCCACAAGCTAGATTTACAAAACCGTGTCGATGAGTTCGCTTTCACTTCTGATATTCAGCTGACTTGATCGGATAAATATACTTAAGTCCGATCGCGACCGATAAGAACGCGATTAACATTTGGGCGTCATCAATCAACATTGAAGCTTACACCAAGAGCCCACAAAGGAGCTCTCAATTCTCAACCAACTTCCACCTTTCCTTTCAACTGTTTTGCAATGTCGTACCTAGCTCCCATACATCGGCCTAGCAGTGTACGGTATGCAGTCAAACTACGTCTTCTAGATGCGGAAAAAGAATGCCTTGTCCTTGGGTACGCGCTCACTATACTCAAGTCGCTGAATGTCACTAAAATCTCTTTAGAAAGGGCAATAGAATAGAAGTATGGACTCCCTCCGAAGATGGCCTGGCGATGGTAGCGTCTATGCCAATATATGGCAGCGTCTCCATGCTCGCAAAGATTCGCCCCGAGATCGCGTACACCACCGACCAGCTCTTCGTGGGCACCTCCCGCTTCCAGTACTTCACCATGGAGTACAATCAAGAGACACGAGAGTTCGAGACCCGGCAGAGCTTCACGGATATCGCAGAAAAACATATGCGGGACTCGCAAAGCAGGGACCAGTGTCTGATTGATCCCACAGGGAAGTTTCTAGTGTTGGAGCTCTTCCAAGGCCTCTTAAATTGTGTAAAAATCCTTAAACCTCGGAAAGGGAGAACGGAGTACTTGGACAAGCCCGAACAAACCAGGATTGTCGAATTAAGAGTCAGGGCAACGACTTTCCTTTACACCGAGACGAAACAGCCGAAGATTGCATTCCTGTTCGAGGATGGAATACATGGCGAGGTTAAGCTGGTAACATACAGACTGGTGAATGAAAAGTCGCAATTCGCAAACTTTGATGCTAGCAAGAACCGAGAAAATGAGGTTGGATATCTTGACGACGCTGCCAGCCACCTCATCCCTATACCGAAGAGCGACGGACAGAAGAGATATATTGTTCGAAAGTCGGCGATAGAAAAGGCCTATTTGGGCGGGGTGGTTGTTGTAGGCGAGACGAAGTTCACATATTTGGACGACGAGAGTAAAGCGCTTGTTGATTACCAGCTCGAGGAAGCTTCGGTCTTTGTTGCCTGGGTCCAATATGACGACTTGCGATATCTGCTTGGTGATACGTATGGTAATCTTCACGTCTTGACCATACTGACACAAGATTCGGAAGTAGTCGGAATGGATTTGAAGAAGTTAGGAACTATTTCGAAGCCTACTACCATGGTCAAGATGGAAGACAACGTATTCTTTCTTGGGTCTCACGAGGCAGATTCTCAGCTTATTAAAGTCGACCTTGAAGCAGAGGACGGGAACATTACAGTCTTGCAAACAATGCAGAATGTGGCCCCTATCTTGGACTTTGCGGTTATGGATATGGGAAGCCGAGATGGTGATACTCAATCGAATGAATACTCCACAGGACAGGCTCGTTTGGTCACTGGCAGCGGAGCATTTGAAAGTGGAAGCCTGAGGAGTGTGAGAAGCGGCGTCGGCCTTGAGGATCTCGGCATTCTTGTGGACGAAATAGAAGATATTCGAGGAGTCTTTGCTCTGCGCTCCAATGCACAGTCCAAGCACGATGACACTTTGGTCGTCTCCTTGCCCACAGAAACACGTGTATTCACATTCGATGACGAAGAGATCGAGGAGGTTCCGAACTTCAGGAATCTCCAAATGGATGCTCAGACAATACTAGCCTTGAACTTACCAGAAGGCCGAATATTACAAGTCACTACACAGTCAGCCATGATTTTAAGCCCTATCCCATCATGTATAGGCGCGGAGTGGAAACCTCCAGCTGGGCAGTATATCACGGATGCTTCTGCGAACGCAGGTCATGTCTTAGTCTCAGCGAGCGGCATCACCCTCGTCTCACTAGACATCCAACAGGGGCTGAAGGAAGTGGCAGCTCAGTCTCTCGAAAACGGGGATCAGATTGCATGCGTACATGTGCCAAACGATCACCCTGGTATTGGGGTCGTCGGATTCTGGAAGTCTGGCTCGATCTCTGTTCTAAACCTTGCGAATCTAGAGATTATATACTCAGAAGATCTTCGTCGAAAGAATAATGCTTCTGTTCCTAGACATCTTGTTATGACACAGCTTCTTCCCGAAATCTCATCCGGACCGACGCTGTTCGTTGCGATGGAAGATGGTGTTGTGTTAACTTTTAACGTTGATAACTCGACTTACCACCTCTCAGGCAGGAAGAGCATAGTTCTAGGAACACAACATGCTCAATTCCACATCATCCCTCGGAAAGGGGGCCTTTACAACATTCTTGCAACCTGCGAGCACCCTAGCTTGATTTACGGCATGGAAGGCCGCACAATTTACTCGGCCGTCACAGCAGAGGATGCGGTATGCGCCTGCTCATTCGACAGTGAAGCGTTCCCTGGATCGGTTGTCGTAGCTACTAAGGAAACATTGAAGATTTCAAGTATCGACACTGAAAGACGCACCCACGTCAGAACACTGCCCATGAATCGAACAGTCAGAAGAATAGCCTATTCCGCTGCAGAAAGGTCATTTGGAATTGGCTGCATCAAACGCAGCTTGGTGAAAGGGCAGGAGAAGATCAGTAGCACGTTCACACTCGTTGAAGATGTGCTATTTGGTCAAGTTGGTAGAGAATGGACATTTCCTGACTCGACGGTGGCAGAGCTCATTGAGTGCATCGTACGCACCGAGCTTGTCAATACCCATGGAGAATCAGTAGAACGTTTCATTGTCGGCACTTGCTTCCTTGATGGAGACAGAGAATACCCAGACTTGAAAGGCCGAATTATGGTTTTCGGGATCAATGAACAGAGAAGCCCATACCTTGTCTCATTTCTGGGCCTGAGATCTGCTTGTCGGCGAATTGCCATGCTGGACGGCAAGATCGTGGTGGCGCTTAACAAGACGGTCGTCATATACAATTATGTCGAAACAACAGAGATGTCGGCCGAGTTTACCAAATTAGCAACCTTCCGCAGCACGACCATCCCCATCGACCTCTCCGTCACTGGCAATATCATCGCTGTAGCAGACATGATGCAATCCGTCTCTATCGTCGAATACATCCCGGGGGAAAACGGTCTTCCCGACAAACTTGAACAAGTAGCAAGAGATTACCAAGGTTGCTGGGCCACAGCCGTGACATCTATCGGGGAAAACTCCTGGCTGGAGAGTGATCATGATGGAAACCTGTTGGTGTTAAAACGTAATGTCGATGGTCTGGCACCTGAGGATAGAAAGAGGATGCAAGTTACGGGCGAGATGAACTTGGGAGAGCAGGTAAACATGATTCGGGACATTGACGTCGATATTTCGCCAACTGCCATGGTCGCCCCCAAGGCTTTCCTGGCTACTGTATGTCCCATCCCCAAACCCTAACATTATTCCAGTCTAACACATTTCTCAGACCGAAGGTTCCATCTACCTCTTTTCAACCATCATCCCCGCCTTTCAGGATCTCCTCATGCGTCTGCAGGAGAACATGACACACCTTATTCCCACCCTCGGTAACCTTGAGTTCAAAGCATACCGAAGCTTCAAAACCAACGAGCGACTGAGCACAGAACCCTTCCGATTTGTAGACGGCGAGTTGATTGAGCGGTTCCTCGACCAGAGCGAGGAGCTACAGAAACAAATTTGCGACGGCTTAGGACCAACTGTTGAAGCTGTGCGCAACATGGTTGAGGAATTGAAGCGGCTGCACTAAAGGCTATGTATGCATGTACAGGTTCTAAATGGAGCGACGAATGAATATATCAATGACAGGAATGATAAAATGAATCGCGGTTCGGAATGTTTTCGGAAGCATCACCCCTGGCGTTGCGGATGCATGGATGGGTACGGAATGATGTAGTAGCAACTACATCAAAGCAGATAGGCTTGGTTTAGTTAGGTATTAATAAATGTAAAAGAAAGAAGAATTCCAATGTAAAAAAAACCCCTTCTCCCTTAATCCATCATCTAAACTCCCTTTTGCAGTAAGTAAACCTCTATCACAATGCATCCCATCTCCTCCCAATCCTCTTCCATTATACATTATATCATCATTCTTCTCTCCACCACCGCTTCTTCCACTATATATCTATCATCTACTAGCTAGTAGCCTTATCAGAACTTATAAAGACAGACCTACTCGAATCGGGTCTTCTTCACTATAGTAATTCTTGAATGATGGGTGATAAAGAGGATGGATGGATGGATGGATTTGGAACTGGGGAGCAATGTTTTAGAGTAATATCTGAAAGAATGTGGTGCTGGCTAATTAGTATACGATCTGCTATGACTAGTTAGAATGCTGAATTTCAGGCAGGCGTGGGATTATAGGTATTCATCGTGGACGGTTGGGTTTTGGGTCGATGTCTTGATTTTGTAAGGTATAGATAGGTTCTTGAATCAGAGCTGAAAGGGGAAGAAATCCTTGTGTATGTGGATCACAAAACATCGATAAAGTCAAAGGGTGCTCTAGAATTGGGAAAATATGTGTATATATTTCGTTTATCATTCAACCTAATAAACATGGCCTAAAACAACGATGTTATGGATATCAAGGGTCGCAAGCTACTCGGCACCGCCGATGTATCTATAAATAACAGAAAAGTCTCGTCCCTTGCAATCCTCCTGCTTCTCAGCAGATTCGTACACTTCCTTCGCTCTATCACCGAGCTCTAGTCGCGCACCAGCCTCAGCAGCGGCAATGATTGCAAGATTCAGATCCTTCTTCATCAGACTGAGACCAAAGCCACCCTTGAAGTCTCTCGAGGCGGGTGAGCCATCCACGACACCCTTGACAGGATTGTTGACTTCACTGGGCCAGCACTTGCCGGTGCTGACGTTGATCAAGTTGCTCAATACCTTGGGGTCGAGACCCCACTTAATACCCAGGTTCATAGCTTCCGCTGTGGCGATGTTGTTGATCGCGAGCAGGTAGTTGTTTGCCAGCTTACCGGACAAGCCGGCACCTTGGTTTCCGCAATGAATCACCTTCTTGCCCATCATGAGGAGAATCGGCTCCACACGGGAGACCAGGGATTCAGGAGACCCAAGCATGAATGTGAGAGTGCCAGCCGTGGCTCCCACTACACCTCCAGACATCGGCGCATCTACGAACTTTCCTTGCTGTGTGGCGTGGACAGCATTGGCGACTTCTCGAGAGGATGAGGGGTCAATGGTGGAGCAGTCGATGAAAAGTCGGTTAGGGTTCGACACAATGGACTCGGAAAGCGGGGGCTTCAGGATTTGGCCGAACACATTGTTTACGTGTGTCGGTTCAGGCAGAACAGTGATAGTGGCTTCCTGCAAACATTGCTGTTAGCCTGTGCCGGGTCCAAGACTTCGAGGCAATTGTGGAATTGAAGATAGAATATCAGAGGATTGGCTTTGTTGTATAAATATTAAAATCATGAGAAGGTCACCCAAGACGGGAGACCCCAACTTAGATCATTGATGGACAAACTCATCACTTAGAGGTAGGTAATGTAGGACATTTCTTGTGACTTACAGAATCTTCAGCAGCTTCTCGTGCGTTAGCCGCAGTTTGCACCTTGGCTCCGCTTGATAATTCTTTCGTCTCATTCGCAAATCTCTCTACCGAGTCGGCATTGATATCGTAGACCAGCAGGGTATCGGAGGAGGGCAGCTTGGCCTGGAGATTTCGTGCCATATTATACCCTGTACCATTGTTAGATATGAAGCCATTCAGAAGTCATGTGCCAATAACATACCCATTTGGCCGAGGCCGATGAATCCCCATTGCACCTGTCCGGCAGATGAGGCAGAGAAGGCCCTGCGTTGGAAGGTGTGCAAGACAGTCCGTACCACGGGTGCTGGGATTCTGACATTCGCCCTCATGGTTGCTGTGCTACAGGAGGAGAATTGAGGCTGAAAGGGGGTTGTTGGAGGATGTACGAAGTGCCAGGTGTATGGCACAATGCGTGTGTGGCTTGCTTGGGGGGACGGGGAAATGGGGAAGTTGGGGTTGGGGGCTAGTTAGCACATGGAGCCGAGCTTCCGATGATGAGGATCATCGGGAAGGATTCCAAGAAACGAGTTGCTGCACCTGTTGTTTGCCGACTAGACAACTGATCGAGGTTCCGCTGACCTGTATCTCATCTAGAACCTACCTGTTATGACCAGCAAGGCAAGGCAACTTTGGCAGTTTAATACCAACTTTTGCCATGGCTGAATGGAGGTTGTAATAAAGTAATGAAAGAGAAGTTCAAGAGTTTGGAAAAGAAAAAAAGATTTCGTGGCAGATAATTTAGCGAGATTTGAAGACTCCACACGTGATTAATTTTATTTACAGTGGACATTAAAAGCGGACCTGTCAACGTCCTACCTCAAGCTTGACCAGCTCGCAGTCAAAAGTAATGTACAAGTAAAGAGGTTCCATTCTTACTGGACTGTGTTTGGGTAATTTGCCGTGGCCGACTGTCACTGCGTAGGATAGAACAAAGGGTTCCGGCGAAAACCAGTTGATTCATGTAATTTTTGTAAACATGGAGAAGATAAGTGTTTGAAAGGATAAAAGCAGGGTCCAAACAAGAAGCAGGATAAATCAAACTCAGTATATATGTATTAGCAAAGTGTCTGGAAAAGACTATGTTGTTGACAAGTCCACCGAAACGCATGGCTTCCACTATGGACCGAAAGATTATGTCTGGGAGTCGGTTGGAGCCAATATAATCTGGTTTCAGGGGACGAGAGCAATGATGAGGAAGTTGATGGGAGAAACTTTCGTCTTCGATGCTTTCCTATGTTTACTGAATGTGATAATGCGAAGCAGGATGAAGATGGTGTGGAAGTGGAACTAGGAGTCAGTATCGTTAGATTAAGCGATATTAAAGAATAGGACTGGATTTATATAAATTTTGAAAGAGAAAAGGTAGCATTCTACTCCATGATTTGCAATTGATTTCTTCTCAAGAGGAAAGTTGAACTGGGTTCGGGAATTTCAATGTTTTGTTTACTTGCGGTCTTTCGTGTGGTTGCTAGTATTTGGGTTCGTGTCGTTTAGTAGGGATGTGGAAAAGAATACATGTAAAACGAGATATGAGAATACGATTAAATGCGAAAAGTTCGTATTTAGTCGGCCAATGCATGTGAGTTAAAGCATCTGTTTGATTCTTCTGAAGTTACAAATATCTTCCCATGCGCTCCTTTATCAAAAATAAGATATCCGATCCTCCCCATTTGCTGCACTAACATACATTATTGCCCGCACTCCAATCAGATATCACTCGGAGGGTTTCAGCAGCTTGCCAACTTCTTCATTTACTTCCATGTACCCTTTGCTATACCCTTTCTTTAGATATAAGTTGTACTCTTTGCTTCTATCAACGTTGTTGTTCATGTTGTGCGCAGGTTGCAAGCCATATACCGTAAAACTCCAATACTATAGACCAGTAACCCCCCAAATCCTCCCTGAACGCCGGGTTTTCCTTGTTTTCCCCCGCCGCAAGCCATTCTAACCACCTACTGACCAACCTAGAAGAAAAACAAACAAGTATCACAACATCCAACTAGTGGATCACCTCCTCCTCACTCGTTTCGGTTAAACTCTCATCGCTATCAGACTCCTGTTTCCGCTTGTCCACATCCTGGTCCTCCCTCAAGATGCCCCCGTTCGCGACTCCGTTCGAGAGTTTCTGCTCAGTGGGCAGATTGCAAGTGCTATTCAGAGTTCCATTGGCGTGTCTGCTCACTTTTGGCGCAATATGTTTCTTGTCTTCTTCAATCTTGTCTAACTTCTCCTTCCTGATTCTCTCTCGTTCGACTTTAGCCGCCTTGGCACTTTTCCTTCGCACTCTGTTGTCATTTACTCGGCCAAAGGCGAGGATTTGCACGACGACCATGACGGCTGTGTAACCCCAACATAGCTGATCGTCGGCGTGTACGTCGAGATAAGGAGGGGCGCTGCTGACCGGCCCAATGCTTTCCATGAACGGATGTGGAGAATGCGAGATAGACGGCGGTGGAGGCATGAGGTGCGAAATGAAGGTATTGATGAGGTGGAGGACGAAGGCGGGGTTAAGAAGGATGGCAGGGAGGAGGTAGGTCGAGGTAATTGCCGGCATTTTAGATTTGGAGTGTGATAGAATTTTCTATTGGGCATCAGCGAGATGTTAGGATTTTGGAAGAGGGAGAGGCACACATGGGATTTTAGTCGAGACTACCATTCATCTGAGGAATGAGCTGTAGTAGTGTATGCTGGCTCACAGCAAAACTTGAATTTTCCTAGTTCGAGGGCCGAGTTGCGATTGTGGATGTCGCACGGCGCAGAAGATAGCTGCCTAGCTTCGTAGCTGATTGCTGCGTAGAAGATAGAAATTGCTCGTTACACTTCGTTTGCACTGCAAATGAAGGCAACCCTGGGGTGAGGAGCTCAATTGTCAAGAATGGTGGCCTCTTGGAAGATGTGCGCAAGACGGTGTACGGGACGGCGTTGGTGGGCGCAGCACTAGAACAAAGCATCCAGGCAACTATATCAAGAATACAGTTTATCTGGAAACAATTGATTGTAGTGAACGGCTCTGATCTTGGTCTTTTTTGATCGATGTGAAGAACGGCGAAATGTAAAGTGTAAAGTGTAAGTTAGAATCGAAGAAGAGTACTCCGTACATGTACATGTATTCTCTACATGTGAGGGTGGATACCTGGCCTGGACTAGGCTGGCTGGCTGAGTGGGCAAAGATGCGTCGACTTTCCTGGTTTAGGACCTTCGTAATGTCCAAGTTCCAGCTGCAGGCCCTCTGATGAACCGTGCATCCCTCGCATCACATATCAGCCCTCACATCACGTCAAGTTCCCCGAACAATTATAATGGTTCCTCCAATCAGCTCAAGGGCAAATCGTATCTGCTCTTGACAAGTGGCTCCTGCTCCTGCCAGTAGAATAGCCAACCGAGGTTCATAGGAAGTGCTGTATTGTAGTAGTAGAGTACTGCAGTAGTAGTACTGTAAAGTAAACAGACAATCCAATCCATCTGGTCCATTTGGTCCATCTGGCACCTTTTTCCAGGGTCCATGTCCATTTCATGTCCCTGAAGATCGCTTACGGTAAGGCGGTGACGTGTGTCGGTCGAGATATTGACACCGAATGCCGACAGTCAAGCCACATTATTACCCACCAGCCACACGACACACACAGGACACACAGGTCAAACCAATAGGAGTGAGTTATGTTCTAGCCACGTTGAACCAGCCAAGACGAGGCTCTAGGATTTTGTATTGTATGTTGGCCTTTGTGTTGACATTGCCATCATCCCATCAAACCCTTCGGACTTCAACGTCGCTGAAAGCAGACTGTGAAGAGGTGCTATCTGGACGACCTGTCAGCAAACATTAGCACCGTCATAACAAAAGAAGTCCCGAGAACTCTTCCCTGATCTCAAGATGGTAAATAATACCTCGATTGTTCACATTCATGTTCACGTCCACCCCAGCTAACCTCAATCCAGAACACCCTTTTCAACACAGCCCTCAAACAATCTACCTCTCTCAAACGCGACCTCTCCTCTCCCTCCACTGTGCAACCCCTATCTCCCTCCTTCCTCGGCCAAATCTCTGCCTCCCTGACCTCCTTCTCGCGAACCCTCGATTCGTACCAGGAGCTCCTCAAAACAGAACTCAACCCATCGAAGAAAGAGAAAGCAGAAGAGCGCCACAAATCCTTCCGAGCAGAACTGCAGTCTTTCAAAGAAGAATTCAAGGAATTGAAACTCCAGAATGAAGATGTCCAGAGCAGCGTAAACCGACAAGAACTCCTCGGCCGGCGCCCCCACAACACCGCCACGCCCGACAATCCATATTCCAACGCCTCGATCTCCGCCGCTGCGAACGCTTCCTCGCCCTGGGCTCCCCAAAATAGTGTCGGTCAGAGCAGTCTAAGCATGCAATCGGGGGACCAAGCACGCGAGAACCACGCCCTGCGAGAACAGAACTTCTTTGCCAATACCCACACCGCCTTGGACGAGTATCTGGCACGGGGACAAGCTGTATTAGGTGATCTGGGACAGCAGAGAGAGATCTTGAAGGGGACGCAGAAGAGACTGTATAGTGTGGCAAACACATTGGGTGTTAGTGGCGACACGATACGGATGATTGAGAGAAGGGCGAAGCAGGACAAGTGGATCTTTTGGGCTGGAGTGGTGATTTTCTTTGGGTTTTGTTGGCTGGTGTTGCATTATCTGCGGTAGGAAGAGGGGAGAAGATGAGGCAGCTGACGCCAGATCTGGAGGTGTGGATTTTGTGAACAAATGCGATACAGCGAGGAGTTTGGAGTTTGGGCTGGGAAAAAAAGTATCTGCATATGTTGTCGCGCATAAGAGTCATGTACGAGAAAGCTGTAGCTTCACAGCTCATACAACCTTTCTTTTCACTTCGACAAACCCCTTTCCTTGCTACATATATCTCTTAGTCTCATGTCCGCACTTCGATTATTTCTCTGTCCCGCCCCTCCCCCCAAAGCCTCAACTATAAGGGCACTTCACAGGCCACAGCTTCAACCCCTTCTCAATCTGCACATCAAGCGCCTTCTGCACATCCGCATTACATGAGCACACGCGCCCAAGATAAGTCACGTTCCCGCATCCAGCGGTGTAGCAGCCCTTCTGATCGCTATCATAATAGCAGCTTCCTATCGCGAGACAGGCGCCGAGAAGGAGGGGAGCGGTATCGATCGGCTCTGTAGAGGATTGTCGCTGGATAGATAGCGCGTTAGTTGAAAGGGGAAATTTAGAGGGAAGATAATAGTAGGTGTGTACTAGAGCTAGGTCTGAAGGGATGGCTGAAGTTGTTGCGATGAGGAGCATAGAGGTTGTAGAGAGGAAGGTTGAGAGTTGCATGTTGGTTGTTGGTTGTTGGTTGTTTAGATGCACTGGCCTGGGCTGTGTGTTGTTAGTAATATGGCTTCTTCTCTGCTCGTTGAGAGTGTCACTAGGACTTACGGAAATCGAAGATACAAATTTGAGACTGATGAAGTAAAGAAGCTCAGATAAGTATCATTAATTGACCATTGCAGAAAAAAAGAAGAAGAAAAGAAAACAGCTTCCATCCAGATCTTTCCCCCTTCTTATTTTATATATAACACATCACCCTGCATCTACACCCCCTCCCCATCCATAATCCTCAACTGGAAAAACTTCACGGCAGTTACAGTAAGTAGTAGCACCCTTGAGCTCCAATAGATTCAGTTCAGAACACCTTTCGATCGCGAGAATCAGGAATATTGCCTGTCTCTTATCTATATACAACCAGCATCTAAATTAAATATTCTTATTATTCTTATCAAGCTCCTGCGGAGAATATCCAATGCATGATCTGATCTGATCTGCGTCATCCCACGTACACGTACCTATCTTATGACCTGCCGAATATATACTGTAACTTCATACTTCTAGGAAGGTGGTATGTATGAGGAAAGTATGGCGGGCTCCACCTCTAAGGGATGGGCGTAGCTTACTGTACTGTACTGTACTGTAGCTTCTTTTGTTTGTTTTTGATATATTATCTTATTCCTCTTTGGGTTCATTTAATTAACAGATCGGTATACTGTAGAGGGAGGAGAGGGAGGAGAGGGAGGGGAAGGTTTTTGCTTACTGGATGGGCACTCTATCTCACCTTACCTTATTTTACCTCCAATAATATCGCCTGCTTTATGAGGAGTTGTTCGGTTCCTTGAATGATCTTACTTTTAGCACCTGTACAAATGTAATAATCACACGGTATGGAACTTAGCTGACATCTGATATAAGTTGTATACATGATAACATGCTAACAAGCTTCTTCTCATCCGGATGACGCTGATGTGTAAATCAAGGTCCGGCAGGACTACTTATCTTATCATATTAGATCAGATCATCGATGCAGTTGTACCCTCCCCCGCTCCAAATTTATTCCCCGGTCATGATCCACCAGAGTGGGACCTTTCTCCATATTAATCGACTGGGATTCGAGAGAGAGTATTATTTTTAGGAAGTACTGTATCTCTCCAGCAGCAGAAGAGAGTACTTTTGTGAGATGATAACGTGATTCATCGATTAAGAACCTACTTAAGACCTGCATGCGCACGGAGATGCATGTGCATACAAGTTTCAGGTACTTTAATCGAGACAATATGTACTTCCCAAGGATGGAATGTGGAGGGGAAGTGTTTGGGAATCAAAACGAGGTGTAGGAGGACAATCTCAACACCTTCTCAAAAGTTAATCAATGCAGTGAGAATGAAGGTAATTAATTACTACGCATTACTACAATCATCAATTGCAAAAATAATCTTCTTCAATAATTAAAGTTGGGGATCTCGCTAAACGAGATTTAGCATACCTCGCTTAGAAAGGGGGAAGAATGCGCAGCTGTATTGGGGGGTTTGGCCGAATACATCATCTATCATGAGTACTATGCATATGATTGTGGCTCGAAAAAAACATGAAACAATCAGTCGCAAGCTACTCGATTCCATCGCAATTCCCAGCGTATCTGCGACTCTCGTGACTTCTCCACAACCCTGCTTGCTTAAGTTTGGCCCTTATAAAGTTATTGCTTGCCACATCAAAAATCCACATATGTACCTCTACATAATCGGAAAAAGAAAATCTTCGTCCCTGAATGTAACTCGGTATCTAGAGTCTCTACTGCTGTTATCAACACCAGGATTCGATGCATTTGAAGACTTTGAACTCTGCAAAACAAATGCCACGCGGGAGGTATCATGCGCGCGCATGCTGTTATCTAGTATCCTACTTACCGCCATTTTTATAATGGATAATTTGTCTTCATGAGAGGACGTGCCTTTATTTCTATTGTCCATCAAAACTTGGATATTCCATTTTCTGAATTTAGAATGTTTCTTTTGGGGATGAATCCAGGAATCCAGGATAGACGTGAGGTCGTGGGGAGGAGGAGGACAAGGAGGAGGAGGAGGAGGGAACTATCTGCTTCTCAAATTCTAAGGGTAAAAGGCATGGGTTGTTAGAAGGAGCGATGCAGAAAGGCGTGCTGACCTGCTGTAATGTAAGGTTCCAGATCCTACAAAATCATAAAGCTCACTAACATTTAGAACAGTAGGCTGATCGCATAACTGGACTTTGGTATCTTCGAAATATATCTCTCCCATAAAGATCTGCCACTAGAATTTCGCGCTATGCAGCTTCATCTATCTCCATTCTTGCAAGTGATCATCCTGCTTTTCTCTTATAAAGTCATGATATCTCTCCTAAAATCCTAGCCTCGTTATACTCCACTTGATTCAACACATCATCTATTTTTTCTATCTACTTTTCCGACCGAAGCAGCAGATGACCTTCCAATATCGATGATGCCATCTTTCATATTTATCAGAATCTCAGTGTCACAGTGACCAAGTAGAGATACCAATAGCGTCCTCTCCCACCTGTCGTTACAGCAGCCCAAATACCTTGGTCTATATCGCGAGGAAAGTCGGCGGCGAAAGTCCTAGGTATGCTCTTGATGAAAGTAGCGTACGAATCAACTGCATTGTAGATCTTCAGTATGCAAAAGAAACTGCGACAGTTCGATGGAAGGCAAGTAGGTCGCAGGTATATGGGATCTAGAGGCCTTTCTACATGTAGAGAATGTCAACTGTGAATCTTAATCAGCCTTCTAGCGGATTGTCCTTTCCAAATTCCAAGTCATCTGCCAGCTGTATTTACCCTAGGTTCTGCAACTTCTGCTGTTGAAGTCCAAGAACCAACTTTCCTTTCTGACTACTCGTAGTCTCGTACTCGACACCGGTCAGAAGATCCAATTCCTTAACCACTATCTTCTCCTCCTCACGCATTTTGATATCTGTGAACAGTTGCGATATCTCCCAACCTCTACTAGCTTGTAGGTACTTTGTTGGCTTTGGTCCCTTGCACGCGTTCCGAATTTCGCATGACCTTGTTGGCGCTGAAGTACCTTGTCGCGGTATTAAAATATGTTTCTACCGTTTGGAGCGCCGAGAGGTGATGTGCAAGTAAAGGCTCAAGCATCTGGGGCGGGAAATCTACCTGAGAATCGAGAAGAGATGATGTAGTGTAATGGCGGAAGAGCAGGCGTAGATAAGATTGAACGGTATTGTAAGTGCCGACACTGCTCCTGAGATCACCCCGTTGAACCTCTTCCACGTTTCCCGGGTCGGAAAATGGGCGCGTGTGGTGACGCCAGCAAAAAAGGGTCAACTGCGGCCCCCCCTTAAGTCCATGTATATACCCAAATAAAAAGTTTCCTGTCGCCAAGTGGCTCCTCCTTTCCTTTGTAAAGCACCTCAACTTCACCAACTACCCTCCCCAATAACATTGACTGCCCACTTGCCATTACATCTGCCATTAATCCCATCATCCATCCTGCCATGAAATCTGCCATGAAATCTGCCATGAAATCCCACCATCCATCCTGCCATAAAACTTCCCCTTCCCCATTCCAAAAACGAAACCTTAATGGGTTTCTTCTCTCGCCACTGCGCGAGAGTTTGTTTTGATATTTTTTCCTATTTTTATTTATTTTTTATTTCAATAGAGCTAGTTCTTTTTTGAAGTGTTTTTCCTCGAAAGGTTTCGTCAATTTTTTCGATTGTTTTTGTTTAGCGAGAGACTATGTGAACCCGAGGCCGACGACCGTGTTCTCTGTCGCGCTAAAAAAAAACAGGTATCTGCCCTACCTACTATTGCGATCTATTCAAACGTGTGCATTGATTAAAAAAATGACTTGGGCTCCCAATTCAAGGCTACCTACTCAGGGTTTGTTTTACATTGCTCCATGTGAACCGCCGACCGGGCTGGCATAGACAGATCCGGCGCACAAAGGCGGGTTTCAATTGGAGAGTAGAATGCAAGATTTATTCTGTGATCATTTTCTGCCTTGACTCCGAAGAGTCTTTGGGATTTAGGACAAGGTATCAGAAGTAGCAAGATCAGACGCCCAGATCCCAAAGCCCCGGCATCCTCGAAATCAACATTGATACTACCAATCAGAGCTTTCATCTCCGTGGTACAAAATTTATGAAGAATATGATAAATATTCTTTCATACATAGAGAACAAATGGCCGTGAGTCGCACACTCGTGCAATCTTGAGGGCAATGTTTTGATTTCGGGTTAGCTTCGGCTCATGCTCGCTTAATTTATCCATCCCTCAGCCTGACCAGCAGGCCTTTTGGTCATCGAAGCTTTTTTGTATTGGGACATTATAATGTAAGCATGAAATGTAAGTGACGCCTTGAGTATTGTTTAGCCCTCCTTTTGGTAGAATGGCAGTTCAAGCTGCCAAAGTACAGAAGTATGAAAGCTTGGCTGTCTCGAGGAAGGCAGTCGCTCGCGAGACAGCATATATAGGATTTGGGCTACAGAGATATGGCGCTTTCATATCGTATGCAATGGGTATTACACGGTTTCGAAACCACGACTCTACACTCACTTACTCCACATACCCCAAGCAAAACTTAACCACCTTGCTCTCCCCCTCCATTGCTCTCTCACCTAGCCCCTCCCACTTCGCAGCAAATCTCCGCCTCAACAAGCCAATCATGAACGCCGTATGGCTATTCATTCTCCCCTGCCCGAGCAACTCCCCTTCCTTCTCCCTCTCAATCTCGACCCACTGCGCCCCCGTCTCCCTCCATGCAACCTCCTTCGGCCTCCAATCACGCCACACAATCAACACCTCCCTCAAATCATCCAACTCATTCGGAATCATCGTATGCGCTCTATCAAACAGCTCCCTCCTAACCGCAAACCTCTGAATCGGCCGCGCATCCTCGCAGTTCAAGAACGCATCTAGCTGTCCGCGATCAACAATCACGCGGGGGAGATCCGTGAAGTAGAAGATATCGCGGGAGTAGTTGACGTACGTCTCGAATGCGAATTGGGTTTTGGTGATGAAGAGATAGGTAGAACGTGACTCCCGCACGGTGGATAGGAGGGGGGAGAGGGGTTGGTTGGAGATGAAGCGAACGTGTCGGGAGTCAAGAGCGTGGAGACGAGGTGATTTAGGACTTGACGAGGCATGAGACCAGATTGTGAGGCGGAGCTCTGTTGGTAGATGGGAGAAGCAGGGGAATGTCGCAAAGGGGGGGAAAGGTGATGTCGGGTGAGTTGAAGCCGGGCCGAGATGGGATTCTGGGGTCTTTTCATTGGGATCTAGATTGTCTTCGTGCGGCTCTAGAGTCATATTTGTTCCTCTTGGCCAATATTACATGCAGTGTAATATGAGCAAGGGATTGAGGATAAGGAAATAGGGAAAGCTATTAAGAGATGTCGTTGAATGGTAAGCGAGAGGTGGAGGTTGCATGCCAAGCTTTGCCGCTGACGTGCCGCTCCTACAGAAGCAACATATTGAACATAACCGGTTGGGATCAGGTAGGACAAAATGGTAAATGATTGATGCAGAGGGTAATTTGGACTTTGAACTTATTGAGGAGAAGCTCAAATGTAATGTTTGACAATATGTAATTGTCACAATTGCAAGAAGACAAGCCAATGTGGATTCAAGCTACATGTGTAATTATGCTAATGTAAGAGCGTGCAGAGATACCGACTGGACAATGTCGCAGTTCTTGATCTAGTGAATGTCCTTTAACGCCGTTTCGTTATCAGTAAACCGCCTCATGTCCAACATGTTTTACATTAACCTTGCGAGCATCATTCATTTTCGTCATCGCTATGCTCAAAATAATGCGACCTTAAGGCTGTCTCGCTCTTCCTCGCTGCCTGCCTCCTTGGTGTCTTGCGAGGAGTCTGAGTAGCAGCTTTAGCAGGCAGAGTAGCTCTCCGACCTCTCTTCCTTGGAGGTTCCTTTTCAGCCTCTGAAACTGACTCGTCTGATTGAGGAACGGATGATAGCGAGGAGGCATCATCGTCGTCGTCTTGCTCAGAGTCTTGGATGCGAGACTTTCTATTTCTACTCGTTACCGGAACAGAAACTTTCTTCGCTGGTGCAGATCGTTTGGCTGGCGTTTTAACGGAAACTTTTGGACTATTCATTGATCCGGCTGGCCGTCCACGCTTTTTGATTACTCGTGCCGGTGTCTTGAGTTCGGGCTTGGCGTCACTCATCTCCACATCTTCTTCCGAAGCCCCCTTCGATGCTAACTGAAGTGGTTGCGGAGTAGCGTATGCGTGGCTAATTTTGGTATGTGTAGGCTCATTATCATATTCTTCCACTACGAAACCGCCGCCTTGGTCGTCTTCGTCCTCAACGCCTTCATGGGCAACAGGAAAAAAGCTAGCGCGTCGATTCTCTTCAGGCTCCTCGGTATCAAACCCCTCGGGCAAGAATCCACCGGCCATGTCTTCATCATGTTGATCCATAATGCGCTTTTGCGCTTCTGTATCCATATCATTGGCAATTTTCCTCTTACCCATCCACGGGTTCAAAACATCGGAATTCTCATCCGCATCACCAAACTCGTCCCTTACTCGCTCGATGATTCTCAAACCCATGAGCATCTTTCTCCATGTATGCAATACCAGCTTCCTTGCCTTCTCGTCCTCCTTGCGTACTCGCTCAACTTCATCTTTGCGCCATTCTTCCAAGATCCTGTCAGAGTATTCTTCAGCTACGACCACGCCAGATATAATAGGAACGGCCATTCTGTGACCAAACTCAAACCCTACAACGGCTTCTGCATAATCAATTTCCAGTCTCTTACAAATCTTTACCGTTCCTCGGTATGGAATATGAGCAGCCCCTGCGGGCAGCATGCTGTCAACATACAAATCAATATTGCCAAACGAGTTCTTAGGAATGATGCCATTCTCAATGGGTGGTGGAATGATCCAATCTGTTTGGTCCCAACTGTACAGTCCTTGTAAAACCTTCTCACCACTAGCTTGTTCTGCTTCAGCAAGCTCACGTCTGCGATTTGTAGTTGCTGCTCGGTATGGGACACGCTTGAGAGGTTCTTCGCCTTCTTTTGGAGCGCGACCTTCTTTATGCCAAGTTTCCATCGACTTGCAATTGACGACGTCTTTCCGGAGAAAGACATTTTCTTCAGTACTCGATTCGCCTTTGCCTTTGACCGTAAACAGCTTCACATGCTTTGCTGTGGGAAGCAATGCTTCTTCTCTCTTCATATGCCGCTCAAGAATGAAATCTGGTGAAGTCTTGTAGTACTGTAGCGTTTCTTTACCCTCTTCAATTTCCTTCTTCTCGGCTTTTGCAGGTTTAAGATCAGTTGCCTCTTCATGGTCGTCGATCTCTGTTCGTGGACACATCCTAGATCCTCGGACGTAGCCGCTCATCACTTGCTTGAACCAGTCTTTCTGCTCGTAACGCTTAACCTTCCCATGCCGGTTATAAACAGGCACTTTCTCGATGGGGAATCGGTTTCCTTTGGTACGACCTGGCCATACTTGTCTTTTGAGATAACGCGTAGTGACATCTTTCGCTGTGCCGTCCGAGGAGTGCCCAATTATGTAAGCTGTGATTTGTTTGGCTTTCTCGGATTTTGCACCTCGAGTCTCGAACCTTTCCACAAGTTTCGCATTTGTGGCAACTACACGGAGGACGACTGGATCCACAGGAGTATAGGTATTCGTGATAGGTGAGAGAACTTCTGTCCAATAATGTGGATGAATCAAATCTCGATCATAAGCTAATGACTGTCGTTTCGCTGGCGTGATATCGATCACGTCGTCACTTTCCTCAGCTACATCATCAGTCTCAGACAGGTCTATAGGAGCATCTTTCCGACCATTTCCTCGTGAAGCATGTTTGCTAGCTTTTGTGGTAGATTTTGGGGCCTTGCGTGTCTTTGCTGGAGCCTTTCCTTTTCTTTTAGGGGAGTTTGGGGCGTGCTCTTCCTTTTCACTCGAGCTACTATCGTCATCAAGCTCATGGTCTGCAATGTCAACGACCTTCCTTCTTTTCAAGACTCGCGGGTTTTTCTCGGTGGCTTCTTCAACCTGACTCCACCCAAACCCTACTTGCTGAAGATTTGCCACAAGTCGAGTCTCAATACCTAGACCCCTCAGCAACGCAGTAAACAATTGAGAGCCAACATCCCGGCTTCCTTCCATAAGTTCCGCACACTTTCTGAATGCCTCTACATTGGGGATTAGTTCCCCGTGGCGCTCCGGATCATGTTTATCCTCTCTTTGGCTCTTGATCTCCTCATCCAGCCTCTGCAGTGACATGTATCCTAACTTCCGTAAACCAGGTGCCCTGATTCTGAACCTTTGATCCCAAAATTTTAGGAGAGCTCTCAAAAGCTTGAAAATTGGATCGCCGGCACTCATGTTGACCTGACCTTCAGCGAGTCTCTGCGCAGGCTTGCCCCAGTCTCTCTGGCTTCTCGGATCAGACTCCTTGCCCTTGGTGGCCTTGGCTTTGCCCTTTCCTTTCCCTTTCATTTCCGATGACTTGTCATGGTTCTGAGAAGTGAGTCCGCAATCGCGCCTCCATCTTGCTACCGCCTCCGAGATCATTGGTGGCAGCTGCCTCACTAATATCTCTTGTACTTTCTTATCACAGCACCATCCATTGCGAATCGCATTGTGATACATTAAAAGCTGTACATGCATCTGATGCGTCGCAATCCTAATGCCCCTCTCTATCTTGCTCGGTCCTTTCTTCGTGCCCAAAGGATTCGTGATGGATATCCGCGCATCTTTCGTCAGTGTCAATTCGAGATCTCCGGAAGGTTCGGGTCCTGAAGGTCTAGGCACAGGATTGGTTTCCACATCTTCGAATATGATATCCTCATCCTCGTCTTCTTCCGACTCTTCGTTTCTCTCCTGCCGTTTTGTGCCTGGTACATCTTCGAAGTCGTCTTCAAAAAAAGAGGACAGGGAGCTGTCGTCATCATCGCTAGCAGCAGCCAGATTTTCTAGTACTGCATTTTTGTGTTCGATGCTTCTTTGTGATCTAGTTCCAGCATCTAGATCGTCGAAGAGTGTGGACTTTCGAGGAGTGCTTGCGGGAGCCTTAGCCTTGCCACGGTTTGTGGGAGCAGGCTTTGATGGCCCAGCTTCTGGTGAGTCCGATCGCAGATGTTTGCGCGGAAGAAAAGGGGGCATTATGACACATGTCCTCAGCGGAGATGACTGGTATATGAAACGCGTCGATGGTGTATAAAGTACAAAGATAGAAATTGTCGTCGCACTGAGAGCGTTGCGATCCCTAGCTGCAGCCTTGCGTCATGAGGTCACTAATATTGACTAGCTTCAGGTACAGATACAGAACTGTAAGGGGTGCGTGCGGTTGCTACCTTGGCTTGGAACCGTGCTTTTGGAGTACCAGTTAAGTTACTTCGGGTATTAATATCCTTAGTTGACATGCTTCCACAATTTGTTTGTTTAAATAATAATACAAAGGTAACCGGTGTAGTGCGCGGACAAATGACCTGCCAGCACTCCATGAGAAATAATCATCAAGTCTGTGACACAAAGTAGCAAAGTAAATTAGCCTGATTCTGATTGTATCTAGTCTGTCTTTTATATCTCGGACTTAGAAGAACTTCTCAGGCCAGACAGTATGCCCAATAATCCTGTTACTGAGATACTCCACCCCATACGAACATCTATGGGTCCACCTGATCCAAATATGTGGTCTTCATCATGTCAGTATTCGGTATAAATCCATCTAGCCCCAACGCCATGCAGATACCCACGATATGCCATAAACAATCCCATTATATACTCGCATCTGTTGCGCTCACAACATTATGACCATGCCTCCTCCTCCATTCCCTGATCCCCTTGTCCAATTCTTGCCTAGATACCCCGTCCCTCACTAGATACATCGTCACACCAAGACTCTCCACATTCCTATTCCTCGCCTCATCATCGAAAAACAACATATCCTCGAAACGTAAGCCTGTTGCCTTCTGCAACTTATTGAAATGAGTGATCTTGCTTCCAGGATATATCTCCAAATGGTCAAAGAACTCAATCGACTTCCTCTTCTTCCCCTCCGAATCGCTTATATGTAATAGACGGAGCATTTCCCGGCCAAGATCTGGCGCAGATGTGCGAGATGCGGCGCCAACTTTTATGCCGCTGGATTGGAGGTCTGAGAGAATTGAGGGCACATCGTTGTAGAAGGCAAAGGATTCGCCGGAGCGATCCTTGACGGATTCGTGGTTTGGAGAGGCTTTGAGAGGAGGCGTAACATGCGTATCAACCCAGAAGGGCCATAGTGTGTAGTCGAGATCGAAGGCGATGAGTTTGGGGAGGACCCCTTCGGAGAAATTGGATGGCGAGGTTGATGTTGAGGCTGAATCTGAGGGATTGGTTGAGGAATTGCCGAGTTTCTTCATCATTATGGCGGCAGGAGGACGGAAAATAGAAGGATATGCAAGACTCTTGATATAAGAGAATCGCTAGACAGACAAAGATTCTCTTTCTTCCGCTTGATGTTCAATTGTCAAGTTGCATTGTAAAAGAAACGATGGTGACTTGGGAACGACAGTGGCGGGCATCAAGGATTAGATGGATACCGGATACAGTAACGTCACTTATGGATACTGTAAAGTTTTAAGGTTTACCGGTGGTGTACTACGTACTTCGTACAGCACAGGGGTGCTTCAGAGGCTTCAGAGGCTGAAAAAGGGCGAGCGGGAGGGTCAGTCAAATTTTTATTTTCCGATCGGGTTAGAGTTGCATCCATCTGACAAACCAGTAAACCAGCCAACCAACTCTTCCTCCCTTCTCTCTTTCCTCCTTTCCTCATCTCCCTTCATCTGCTCTTCATTCCTCAAACCTCTTTGATTCCCTTTCTCTCTCTCCCCATACTCACCCCACAAACAAGCTCCATTCTACTCCAGCAGCCTTCTCGCAACCTACGATTTCATTCTCTGTTGACTAGACGATGTTGGACTCTCTTACTATCCTAGCTATGGCAGCTGAAGCCGTTCAGCGGTCTGAGTCACTTGAGCTTGAACGGGAATTTACTATTCGCAGACCTCGAACTTCCGATATTCCTCACCTCGCAGAAGTCGAACGATCTGCTGCACAGTTATTTCGAAGTACGGACCTTGAATCACTGGCTGACAGCGCGACGCTTGACCCCTACATTCTCATCACGATTGCGAATGCAGGATACCTTTGGGTTGCGACAGATAGGTACGACCACCCTATTGGCTTCCTAGCAGGCAACTATCTGAGTGGAAACTTCCACATTATCGAATTGTCGGTGGCAAAATCATACCAAGGTCGAGGCATTGGAAGCGCGTTGATGTCATCAATGGTGCAGCAAATCAGACTGGAAGGGTACAGATCCATCACCCTTACAACATTCAAAGATCTGCCGTGGAATGCGCCCTGGTATGCAAGGATGGGATTCGCCGAGGTGAAGCTGCAGGACATGGGAAGAGAGTTCGAAAAGCTCGTCGATAGTGAGGCACGACATGGGCTCGATCCAAAACGGCGATGTGTGATGCGAATGGTGTTCTGATCGCAGGACCTGTGCCATTAGAACCCTCCATACCGCCACATGAAATTCCTTTGAAGGGAAACAATTCCCGACCTGCCGGAGCTGGACCACGCGACTTTCGAGTACTATACAGACAGATAGGCACGAGGTGCCCCATGGATACAAATACGCACACTCCCGTTGATATGAATATTGCAGTGGTGGAAGGTTGTCACTCCTACGATCTGCGAACATCGAGGCGTGCATGTCGTGAAACTCGTCCGTGACTGGATAGGAGCATGGAGGATGCATTGATTTCTGGGAACCAGCACCGGGGAAGATTCCGTCTGGACACATCCAGGGCATCTCCAGCACCAACAATTCTTGAGAGGCTGGTGTAGGCGGGCAGGGAGCGAAAAGGCGACAAAATGCTGTGTATCCACACGATCAGTCGTACAGAAATAGCGGATATCGAATTGCAATATTGTAAAGTAAAAAAGTGATGGAAGCTCTGTTGTTTCGGACGAAGGAAAGGGGCGGAATATTAGTCGACTCGTACCTTTCGTTATGTAAGGAGTGGGACAGAAAAGACACACTACACCGAGGCCTTATCAAGTCCGGGGTCGTCATTGATAATCCCTGTCAGACATCACATATGGATCTTTCTTTTATTGCTTAGATGTTTGATACTGAGAGACCGATGCTAGCAGCGCCATTGCCAGCTCCGGCAAGCCTGCAGATGATCTGATTATTGAACGGTCAATTTCAACCAACCTTTCATGCGGGCCCAGGCCTTCTATCCTATCTTATCCTACTCTCCGACTACAATAATAGAGCCTTGACATGTTCGAGTGACATAATGTTTTGCGAGAGGTCTAGATAGACTGTACTGGAAAGGATATCAGCAAGTCTTCTCCGAATCTCTTATCGGATAGCTGCAGGATCTTGTCATAGATTCTCATGCTTTATGTGATGCTCTCGATATGCGGTTTGCTAACGCAAGACCTTGGCCTTGGCGTGCTACTGCTACCACGAATAACAATGGCGGAGACAATCACGCCCAAGACCCTAACGGCCTACGCATTAGCTTTTACCCTTTCAACCTTAAGCTTATCCTGCTAATTCTTGCTAGATCTGACTACATGAAAGTACTATTGCCCAATGCCATGTGTAGCAAAGGTAGGTAGGCAGTATTTAGATAAGTATTGAGTATCCGGGGCGTCATTTTTCAATTTTTTTTGGGCTTGCCTTCGTTTGAAAGTCGGATACTCCGCGGTTATTTACTTCTAGAGTAGATTCACGCATTACGCGAGGCTAATTGCCTTCCGACTCCGACCTACCTAGATAGGCAAGAATTGCTCACCTGTACCCTACACCTCGCTCAACATTGGGGTCTCAATTTTCGGACAGATTCATCGACAAAAGCGACGACGACCTCTGGAAAACCAAAATGCTTTCCTCGGACTCAGAAAAGGGGGCCAATATGGCGGGTAAGGAGCACACTAGTCAACTGATGGAGATCAACGAGACCGGTCACGTCCAAGAGCTGGAACGAAACTTCTCCCTGTTCTCCATTTGCTCCGTCGGAATCGTGACTGGTAATACGTGGGCAGCTCTCGGTGGCTCGATTGTTGTCGCAATTTACAATGGAGGACCACCTGGTGTGCTTTATGAGTTCATCGCGGTCTCTATCTTCTATTGGTTGGTGGCTGCCTCTCTCGCGGTAAGTTTTCAAAATTTGTCCTCGGTCGCAGGATCTTCGTGACTGATAGGAGATCGCAGGAATTGGCTTCCTCTATGCCTAGCAGTGCTGGGGTTTACCATTGGGCATCTATTACCCCAGGTCCGAAGTATGGCCGTATCTGTGGGTGGTTTGCTGGATGGTGGAATACTTTTGCCTGGATGTGTGGAACTGGTAAGTCAGAGATCTCAAGTTTCCTGAAAATACCTATCTGACACGGTTCAGCTACCATGGCAAGCATTAGCAGCCAGATCGCTGTTGCGATGTATGGCTTATACCACCCAGACTACGTTCCAGAAAGATGGCATGTGTTCATCGGATATCTGATCATTACGTGGTCGTGCTGCTCTGTCGTTCTTTTCGCCAACAGAGCTCTTCCCTTGATCAATAATATCGGACTCTTCTTCATCCTTGCGGGAGTGTTTATCACAATCATTGTCTGCGTTACTCTGCCATCTACTACAGGATCTGGGTAAGCAATCTCAGTCAACCACACTTGGGTTTCTCGCAATACGAACGATTGCACAAATGCTAATGTCCTTTCCAGATACGCAAGCTCCTCTTTTGTCTGGGCTGACTGGTCAAACCAAACCGGATATACCAGCAACGGCTTCGTCTTTTGTGCCGGTATGCTTAACGGTGCCTATGCAGTAGGGACACCAGACTGCGTCTCGCATCTCGCTGAAGAGATACCAAATCCCAAACGCAATATTCCATTCGCCATCGCGGCCCAAATGGTAACCGGATTTGTAACAGCCTTCTGCTATACGATCGCCATCTTCTATGCAATCTCCAACCTTGACGACGTCTTCGGCGCGCCCTACTTTCCCCTCGCTGTAATCTACAGCCAAGCAACGACCACTAAAGCTGGAACCCTGGGCCTTCTCTTTCTGATCTTCGTTCCCATCATCTGCTGCTGCATCGGCACCTTCATCACTTCCGGGCGCTGTCTCTGGACCATCGCACGGGATGAAGCTGTTCCATTCTCTGGTACATTCAGTAAGATCTCCCCACGCTTCAAGAACCCCTTCAACGCGACCGTCTTCTGCGGCGTTTTCAGCACAATCTTGGGCTCCATATATGTCGGCTCCACAACAGCATTCAACGCCTTCATCGGCTCCTTCGTCGTCCTGACCACACTATCCTATCTGGCTGCCATTCTCCCCTTCATCTTCACCCGTCGATTCTCCCGGCAATCCGCAACCTCCGGCCCATACACCAATAGCATGCGTCCTGGGCCTTATCAAATGGGCCACTATCTCGGATACGCAGTCAATATCATCGCCTGCTTATACATCATCGTCTTTGTGGTGATCTACTGCTTCCCGTACTCGCTACCTGTGAGCGCATTAAACATGAATTACGCTGCGTTGATCACGGGATCGATGACTATTTTTGCAGCGATATGGTGGTTTGTGAAGGGCGGCACTTATATCGGACCCAAGGCACTGATTCATGATGATGAAGTGCTGACGCACGGCATTGTGCCATCTGTGGGGCAGGGTTCGAAGGAGGCCAGTCTGTAAGACTGTGGTTTGATAGCGGGATTTTGCGTCTGAATCCACAATGTCAATTTTGACAAGCTCATAGAGTGTAATTAATTACCGCTCCTATTGTTTCAGCTGCACTGTGTGAATACAGACTAGTAACAAATGAAAAAGAATACTAAATGTGGTTTGATAGATGCTTCCTCGATACTGTCTTCTACCCATCCATTACCACGGAATTAAACTCCCATCATAAGACACGAAAGTCCCGGAAGTAGTTTCCTTTGTAGCGGCATCAATCTGGAACATAGTTAGGCACCAAGAAAGGTATTCGCTTTGGCAAAATATAGGAACCGACCTGCTCAAGCACACCCCTCGCACTCTCCTCCACACTCATCGGGGGCTCCTGAACACCCACACTATCCGCGAAATTCTGCCCATTACCCGTCTTGACCCATCTAAAGCATTTCTTCGCATTAGCACTCTTCACTAAAATTTCACTTCACAAACATCCCCCTCTCCCCAACAACAAGTAAATTACTGCCTGTATAGAAGAAAGATAATTCAAAGTACTAGGAAGGAGAAAATTCCTCAAGAACAGAGATCCAAGAGAATAATAAGAACAGACATACCCAGGATGGATAGCCAATGCCACAATCCCCTTCTCCTCATAATGCACCTTCCGCACAAAGTAATTCGCCGCAGCCTTACTCATCCCATACGCAAGCGACGGAGCCGCACCTTCCATAGCGCCAATACTCCCCAGCGAGCTAGAGATGAGGATGAATTTCCTCTCCTTCTCCTTCTCCTCTTCCCGCACCCCAACACCCCGATCCACACCCGTAACAAAAAACCGATAAAGAGCCTGAAAAAGCAAAACAGGGCCCAAAGCATTAATCTCAAAATGTTCACTCATCGACGCCCTCGACGTGGTGCTACACGGTAGGAAACTGGCACCGAGACCGGCATTGGCGATGATCACATCTATCTCCAGATGGTTCTCTGCAGCGAGCTTTGCGAGGAGGGGTGTGTAGGTGGTTGGGGATGGAGAGGAGAAGTCGAGGGTGGTGATGAGGAGTTTGGTGTTTAGAGGGTGGAGTGGGAGGGAGAGGAGGGAGGTCGTTGGGGTGTTGGGGGTGCGGATTGTGGCGATTACGGTGGTGTGGGGGCGAGTGAGGAGGATTGCGGTTATTGCGAGGCCGATTCCTGGGTGAGGGGTGGTTGTTAGTGGGTTGTGTAGTTGATGTTGGAGGAGGAGGAGGAGGTGGTGGCTGGCTGGCTTGTAGGCTGGCTAGCGATACCTCCGACAAAAACAATGGATGCGAAGCGAGAAATTCGCGTAATTCTTCATGCGGGAGATAGGGGTAATAGGGGTAGTACCTCTATTCGCTCCAGTAATTAAGTATGTGGTATTCTCGGCCATATTGAATCGTATCCCCCTCTCTTTTCAAGTTCTTCCGAGTTGTGGGGGTGGTCTGTTGATGAGGTGAAAATTGCGAGAGATGGAAAAGTTTCGTTGGGGAAGCGATGCGGAACGCGAGCAAATGAATGGCTTAGCTCTTTTTTTATGAGCAATAAAGCTAGCTTACTTCGCTTCGTAAGCTGCCCTGCTATTATTGGTTCGCTCGTGTTTAGTTGCATACAGGTTTGTGGCACCGTTCGGTGTGCGGTGTGAGCATGTGTCGATGGGGGATGGATGGTTGGATGATTGGGAGTTTGTTGATTGTCGAGGGAGGAGTGCAGCAGATAATCACTTCTGAAGATAACAACTGCAGCATTCACGTATATGTTTGTTGCTTTGTCTGAAGGAAATTTCAATTGTATCATTCAGATCACTTCGTATAAGCAATCAAGCAAAACTTCGCCATAGCGCCCAAGCCTCATGAGTAAAGAAAAGTTAAACGGGCATTTTCGATGCCAATTGACAGAAGCAGTTGCATGGTGAGGGGTATAAGCAAAATGTCTCTTCCACCAAAATATGTAATACTATCTTAGGTCATTCTTGGACCACAAACCATGGTCCAGGATCTATCTGCGATACTGTCCGACAAGTAAGTGAACCAATGACAACAGAAATCCAAATCGTTAGCTAAACTGTCACTTACTGCTGAAAACTCCTCTTCAATTTTCAAACCAAGAAGATGATCCGGAGTCCTGACCTAGAACATTCAACACCTCGAAGTAGACTCGTCTCTCTCCGAACTTGTTTCATCGTGGTCCTCGGCTTCTTCCAGCTGTACGTCATCTAGAAGAGATATTTCAGTCCTCAAGCCATCTACTATCTCGCTCTTTACCAGCAGGTTAGGGGTGTCCAGTAGATCAACACCAGGTGATGGTCCTCCCTGGAATGATTCCTCGGATTTACCCGGAGAAAGGGGAACAGGGAATACATCCCGTGAATAGGCATCTTCTTCAACCTTCACCTGAACAGCGGAGACCTGGGTTAAGATACTCTCTGTCTCAGGTTGGTCGTTTTCTGTGTAGCTTGCCTCAATTTTCACGATTGCATCAGCGAACTCGGGCAGGTATCCGTCAGACGACGGCTCTGCTTCCTTAAAAAGTCTTCTGCGTACAGGTAATTCAGGCGGAGGTGCATCGGTTCGTACAGGTGATGATGGTAGAGATTGGCGTTCCAGGTGTTCGATTATCGCAGGGTCATCGCCGATATATTCCCCGTCATCGTTGACCTCGATGATCATCTCATCACCGTCTGAGTCGACCAGGTGAGCTATCTTGATAATCGGTAGCTCCTCGTCCAAGTCAATATTCTTCGTGGGCGTTCTAACAATGCCACCCCTGCCATCATTCCAGCAATATTTCCATACTCCGGTCCGCCAGTGGACACCTCGACACCATCCACCGGCCTTCGGCGATGTGTCGTAAGGTGTGAAATAGCGCTCACTTTGCGGGGTTATGTACAACGCATTTTGTTCGGCAGATCTGTAATATTGGCTTCCATCGGTGTTGAAGTAATAGCACGATCCATCTAAGACCATAAGTCAATAAGTGCAAGCTGTCAAAACCTGGGAGAAACTGTACCTGAACAAGAAAGAAATGCATTTCCCTGTGAGGTTTCGTTAAATCGGTGTTTTACAGAGTAGAGAGGATCATTTTACCTTACGATTCTCTCCCCACTCGCCATCCGGTAACGAGTCTGCTGAGAACCGTGACATCGACCAATCGATTTTAGAAGTGATTCTTAGCCTTTTGGCATCAGGAGTGTTTGGGTCTAAATCTGGTGATGCGGATCGTTTGAGCGAAGTCATTATGAACTGCGCTTTTGGCGTTCAATTAAAAATCCGCTAGACCTGTGAGAGACTTGAATACGAAGGTACTTGAGTGAGGTTGGGTGGAGAATCAACCGAGGGATTGGCGCTGGCTGCAATCAGACTCTTTCTTCTCCCGCTGTACCAAAAATTGAGAAATGCTGCTTCAAAAATAACATAACTTGTGACAAAAGGAGAAAAGAATTTTTATGATCGTGTGGGTGGCATGATATAAAACCACGCCCTCCCCCCAGAATAATTGTCTAGGTAGCTTCCGTCTGATACTTTGACTACCTTTCCTAGCCACTCGTAAGCCCGAACCGCTATAAGGTACTAAGGATACCTGACGAATAAGAAACGTACGGAAGATCCGATCAGGCATATAAAATATAGATAGTAAAATTAGCACAGAATCTATATAACACATAGATAAGTTGATACATAAACTGGCAATTAATGGTTTTGTTTTCAGTGATTCTTGGTGGGGGACTGCGAAAAAGCATCTCTTATCTGCAGAAGCAGCGCCCAGAAATTCGTGGGATTATTTGCAATCTGATTGGAGGCATCAGCAAAAAATCCAAATAATAGAGTTTATTTAATATTAGATACAGTAGGTAGGATTTGTTGGGGTTGCTCGGTCTCCGATCTAACACGTTACACTCAAATGCTGTGACTTGGATGGAGCTCAGCAAATATACTCACTAGCCCTTGTGGTGAAATGTATCGTGTAGAGCGAGAATAGTAAGATAATGATGGTATGGTCATCAAGATCATAAAACCTCGATATGCTAACTGCCTGGCATATATGTTTACAAACTACTGTACAAAGCCAGCCTGAGGGGCAGAAGCTTCGGAAGCTAGACTACCTACCCTAGTTACAGTTGTACCAACTAAATACAACCGAGTCGCAGGCATAACCTTGCCCTGCAAGCTAGAATGATAGAGGGTTGACACTGATTCAATCCGTGGGACATCAACAGTCTGATCGTCAATCATCGAAACTCCAATTAATAAAGAAAGGACTTTGGCTAGGGATATATCACAGGGCCCATGGAAACTGCAGACTGAGGATTGAATAGTTGGTGTCAAAATCTGTCTACGCTTCCCATACAGGATAGAAGGTGGATATCCCCCACCTTTGCTTCCCCATTCTCCATAAAAATCAAAAAGCAAGACCCAAGCACCAACGGTCACAAAGACCATGCTAGAGTGGTAGCACTGGTAGGCTAAAGGAAAAGTACCCGCAACGCTTGCAGGCCATCAGGACTACCCGAGGTTCTCGGTCCCTAACCTAGCCTACTTCTTGTAAACATTGCCGTTGGGGGCAGTATATGTCGATGAGCCCTTTCCGTCATTGTGATAGGTAGAACTGTTTCCGTTTTGGTAGTAGTAGGAGCCATCTTTGTGAGGACGTCAGCTATCTATTCTATTATTTGAGTCTTAGAGAGCAGTGGAGGCATACCGTTGTTGCTGTAGTGGTAACCCGATCCGCTGGGTTGGGAGCGGGTATCATAGTTATTGCCCTGTAAAAACGTCAATTTGTGTGCACTATGTGTTGATGGTAGGATTGTATACTTGGCTGTTGGTTCCGCTACCGGTAATGGTGTACGGGGTGTAAGCAGAGCTGGAAGAACCAGAGCCAGTAGAACCGGAGTTTCTCTTGGAAGACATGATGAATTTGGATTGGATTGGATTGGGTTGTAGTTGTAGAGGTGGAAACTGTGGTGGTTGAGGTGATTGTTGTGAAGAAGATGAAGAAGAGGAAGAAGAAGATCACTGGTGGACAGACAAGACCATTTAAATAGAGGGGGAGAAATGAAAGACAGGGACATTAAGTGGATTTCCTATTCCTAAAGGGCAGCAGAGTTTCGTGTCGTTACTACTGCCGGGATGCTCACAGCACTCTAATGGTTACTAGGATACAATCACATGACAATATATTTACTGTTTACTCCCTTCCTTTGTCCTTGTCTTTGTACATTGCAGCTTCCTTTCTTCCTTAGATTCACAAATACAGATCCATCTCTCTCTTCCAGGCTTAGCTTTCTTTCCCTCTGAGACTCCAAGTAGGTTAGAGGGAGCAGGTCCATACCAACACCTTTTCGATTTTGCTCGAAGATACATTGAGAGGCCAAGAGCGAGGGCGCTCTTCATCATTCCTGACAATAACACTTGGTTCTTCAACATCTTATCAATTTGACTCTAGGCACGGGGATATCCGATACCGAGTCCCAGCCAATACATTAGCTTTCCTGATAGCTGTGTGTAAAGTCAAATAATGGCACGCCATTTTCAGCATCATGCACTCAGAGATCATAGCTGGAGTCTGATTTTAACAAGACAACACACTCTCGGTTATTATCGTGTGACAATCTTGTCTTTCGGCGATCGAAATGCCATGTGAATTTCGCCTCAACACTGCCACCCACGTTACAAACCTTTCAGATCCGGCCACTCACCCACACATATTCGTCCAGATCTTATCACATCATTGCGCTGGTATCTTATATACCAAGATACTCAATACAGTAGCACAATAAAATAATACTACACTTTGACTCGTCGTAGCTGCATGGTGTTAGATTCAGGCAATGTTTGTTGACTTTCAAACCATAAACGAAACTCGCAGCAGGAAATTAGCGAGGCGGCCTCTATTCCAATACTTGACATATGTTCTTCTATCCGTGTGTGTATCATGACCCTCTCCAAGCTAGGTAGACCGAGTACGACATGCTTTCAAAACCAGGTTCTGTGATATCCAAATCCTGCCTATTACCACCCTGCCCTTGTTTCCTTCCCAATTTCTTGGGACTCGCACTGGTATTCGGCAACGGCAACGACGATGATAACTTAACTGTAACTGGTTCCCTAAGAACAGCAGCCGTGGCTACAATTGATCTAGTGATGGGAGCCAGTCACTTCTTCCTTTACAGGTCTTAATGCGGCAAGCAGAGGTCAATCTACACAACTTAGAGAGAAAGTGTGTTCATCGCACGCCTGCTAGGCTGCTACAACATGACTCAGATAGAAATCGGTGTTCAATTAAGCCTAACTTCAAGGCGTCAACGAAAAACATTTCCTCTGCTTCCTCCTGCGTGCATCTGCATTACTCAAGTGGCTGGAATCACCGTGATGACCACATCAATCATCATCTGCTTTGGTCTACGGAAGGTAACCACAAATTTTGTCGGGGGCTTTGAACCCAGCCGGATGCGACATCACCATGAACGAGGTTGTCCAACTTCTCGGTCGATGCGTCTGTCTCTCTCTAGCCCTGGCCACACTGGGCTTGTCTATTATGATGGCAATTGTACCGAGCGACTACGGAAATCCGGGGGCGTTCAACGGCAGCGATGGAATGCATCCTCCGCTATTCACTTTCATCTTCGTGCGTACCTTATACTCCTTTCTAAACTCCCAAAGAAGCAGTTTTTAACAGTGCCTAGGTCGGAATGTCTCTCCTGCTTAACAGCGAGGAGCTTATTTCCCGCATATCCTGCTACAGTAATCATTTTCGTCGACTTCACCCCGCGTTTGTCCTAGTCTTCGATCTAATCACTTGCCTGGGACTTCTTCTTTCTGCTTTTCTCGTCATATTTCTCACTATGTTCCAATTTGCACTTGCACGGGAGCTTATATGGATCTCTACGGCTCTTGCGTAAGCATATCCCGTGCTAGTGAGCAGTAGTTGGTATTAACGTTGTGGGTACAGGGCCATGCATATCTTCTTATCAGTGTTTGCTTGTTTGGACTGTGATAAGCGGAGGAAAACGCAGAACTATCGGAATCGGCAGGAGATTATCCAAAGAGGTAGGGAGAGAGCCTTAAGGATGAACCGTCTTCATGATGAATATATTTAGAGACTATCTCCGAGACGTTGGACCATATTTGAGGGTGAGGAGGACATTCGTCTATAACATTTTTGTTAGTACATATAATATTAAAGCTAGCTCAGATCCTCTAATAGGTCAATACCCTCGTACACTCATGTTGAGCTACAGTTAGGGTAGAAATGTGGTGCCTCTGGGCACCAGAACAGTGCGATTCCTGATTTCTGTCTTTTGATCGAGGATGAATTTCATTACTTAGGCAAATATAATATTCTGAGAGCTTTGGAATTTTTAAGTATCTACTTCCAAAAGTCCAACGTTATATTCCGAGGATTTTGGAAACTACATAATGCATATGCTCGTAAATTATTTTCCGCACGCCGTTCCCCAGAGAGAAAATCAACCGTCTCCACCTTTGGAGGAGAAAAGAGGTCATAAAGGCGGCGAATGATAGACCAGACGCAAAGATTCTCAAAACAAGCCGCGTGTACTATACAGAGATGTAGGTTTTCGACAAAACTACACTTGAGACAAATCAACGAATTCTGGGGGATCGACACAAGGAGGAAGATAGCGTTCATCAGCCTCAAAAAAGCAAAAAGTCAAACGCCCCGAAAGCCCAATAGGTCACGGGGAACCGTGTTCTAGGGCGCTAACCAGGCGGGGTGGAGACCATACACACCTTGTGGAAGAAACCACAACACGACCAGATAACACTTCCAATTCGAATCTTCAACCAGCTTCATTCTTGATATCGCATGACTGGACTGATTGTCGTGATCCGGCGAGCGACAACCGATTGTCACTGACACGTCTGCCTGAGCGAACGCGTCACCGGGTCGCGCCCCTTCAGACAAAAGCCATTCCCAGCCACCGCCATCGCATCGTATCACCTCGCAGACATCGCTTTGTATCCACATACAGGACATCCGGATCTTTTAAGCCAGCACCTGAGAGATCGCGGTACTAAGATGGAGCCTCACCAACTGTCCCTCGCGTCTATCAACAAAGTCACCGACTCGGCGGGTACATTGAGCTCTTGTCAGCATCGTCGCGCGGGTGAAGTCGCCTCAGCGCGTGGGGCGGATAGCAGCATGGAGCATCTGATGCAGAACAAAGAGATTGTGGAATACGCGGTAAGCGCCCACGAAGGATCGCATTTCCCATCTGGAAGTGACAGAATTATGCCATCGTCCGGGCAGGGCCAGGAGGAACCCAGCGATACATCGCCGGCATTGAAAACAGAACTGTCAAGTAACAACTCCCAAGCTACGAATGGCGGCCACGAAACGGTTTCCACGCCGCCAACCTCAACATCCGATGGCTTCTCGTCGCAAAGTACCAATCCAGACGGACAGTTATCTCAGCTATCGCAACTTTCGCAGCTAGCGGCTGCTCAACAGCCTATGGCCAGCACATCTTCAGCACGACCGATTCTGTCGGTAGCTCCGACTGCAGGGCAAAAGAGGACAGCGGATGGACTTGTAAAACCATCTTCTATATCGCCCATCAGCCCGAAGGCTCGTGGACACTCGAGGAATACTAGCGCAGTTAGTACCACATCTTCTGTGAGCAGGATTGGAGAGGTACGAGGAGCACAGTCAAGCTTAACAACGTCTACTAACTATTTCCAGCTCTCGTCAGAGTTACGAACACGCCTTTCATATGCAATGGTAAAAGTAAATAATGGCTGGCAATCTAACTCAATCGACGAGGTCGAATCCCTAGCATCTCAGGCGGGCTCCCCAACATCATCTTCGTCTACATTGCATGGTCGTCGCAATCTCATGACATCTCCCCGAACTGCAATTGCAAATTCACAAAGCCAGTCTAGCAGCACCGGCCAAGGCATCCCAGCACCTACATCCGACTTCGACTTGTATCCTAGAGGAGATCAGCCATCTCAGACATATGAATCATTCTGGCGTACCCATGCCACACCCAGCTATCCTGCCCAAAGACAATCCTCTCATGGGCCAGGAGCATCCCCTCCAATATCGAGGTCTCTTGGGCCTCCGGCTGATATTCGACCTGCTGTAACCTCACGCCGATCAGGAACACCCAAATTCAGCAAACCGCCGAATATTCCAAGCCATGGTTCCAATTCACCATACAACAATACCTCTGCTCCACGTACACCCCTCCGCACAGACTTCAGGGACAATACTATTATCCAGACGCCGACCCAAAAGACAATTCAAGAACAGGATGCTATTGAGACCCTTCTGTTTATGAGCAGTCCGGGGATTTCGGGGAACATGGGCCATTCTTTCCCCCCGCCTAGAACTCAAGGATCACCGCAACGAAGCCCCTTGCGCGCCGAATTCAACCCGCAATCAAGAGTTGCACATGGAAGACGAGTCGAGTTCGAACCCAGTGCAGCTAGTCTGAGTGCAGGAAGTAGCGAAGGCGGGGTTGAATACAGGAGCAAGGTCAGGGGCAAAAGCGTTAACCAAAGCAGAGCAAAGAGCGAGGAGATGAATCGTTTCTTAGACGAGATGAGGGATTCCAGCAGCGATGAAGAGGAGTTGCCGCTGAAATATTCGAGTCCTAGGCGACTGGCAGCTGGAAGAGTTTAAAGCAGCTAAGTGGCTGGATTCTCTACAGAGCGTACATACGGACGAAGTCGTGGCATACAAGGAGTTATTTGCTTGCATCTCTAGTGACGCAGAGCTTTTGGGCGTCACGATGATACCCTGCTTTCAATCGGAAATTTATGATCAACGATCTCTTTTCATCTATAGGGTTGCATTTGGACTGTTAGGAGTTCTGATGGATGGGTTGGTGCATTGTATTTTCTGATGGGATTTTAGGGTCGGCCTTGGTTACTTCACGAATCCATATCTCGATTTAGATATATACTCTTTGACATATTAGATGCACATATTGCAACACATACTTCCATTTATTTCCTTATTTTACAACTCCACTTGCCTGCCTCCGCAGTTTCTTTCCGAGCCCCATGAACATAACTTTTACAATATATCAACTATGCGTTTTTATCAGTCAACAATCATTGTCCATGGCAACGTCAGCTCTATGGTCTTCTAATTTTCACTTGAAGGATGTCGGAATCAAGACCGAGTCCAGCAAAGTTTATATCAATGAAAACCCCCCCCGGGCACGGCCAATCGTACAAAGCGATCACGGCTTTCACAAAAATGCGAAATCCCGGGGAGTTTCGTGAAAGACGCACGCCAAGCGCCATTATATCTATCCTAAACCGGGAACAAATATGCCAAAGCGAGCCAAACACCGGGCTTGGGAAACCTCTCAGGTCAATTGTGAGTGTCAAACTCCAGGCTTAAGAGATGGGTTGGTTTTGAGTTTTACAGATATCTAATTGCAGCTGTCGCAGAATCTTAATTGGAAGTATGGGAGCTAAAAGCAGGTGCGGGAAAAGAAGGCATAAATGATCCTCACATCGGTCTGATGTTCGGGGGAGCAGAGGTGCGCAGCTCGTCTGATGTCCTGGCTGGGTGGTACGAATACATATGATCATCATGTTTGAAGATCTATTGGATCGTGAACTTGAGAGTTTATACTCGGCGACAGAGCTACGGGCAGTGCAAAAAGAGTCGATGTGATTCGAAATAGATCAGATGTTGCCATTTATATCAAGTGGATATAGTATGGTGGTAGGGTCCCAGCCAGGTCTTCTGAAATGTCTCTCGGACATCACACATAGAATCTCATCCAAGTGAAGCTTTTCCGTGGCAAGACTCGCCATACAGCAGAAGACTGAAGTTGAGGTAACATTGTTACTCTTCTTGTTCAGCTTATACAACGAACAGTTCGGAATCGTGGAAGCAAAAGATAAATCATTTTAATGTCAGCTCGGGATACTTCTTCACAGTCATCCAGATGTAGCCTGCAACTAGACTCCATCTTCTCCGTCTCCAACCAATCGTATGAACCAATCAGCAAGCATTCCATGAACACGACGCATCGCACTCGCATTCGCAGCGTCACCAACCCTGCATCACATCTATTCTATTCCTTACATCTTGCAATTCTCATTGGATTTCCTCCGCCGAGCCTCGTTTCAGGCCTGTTTCATGCGGCCGCTGAGGTATGCGATTCGTGGACGCGCCCGCTAGAGCGCAAAGCCTCGGAGTTTGCCCAGGAGGGTGGCGTCCCCCAAGCAAAGTCAAGAAGAGACAAGCTCTGTTAGAGATACCAAGTATTTCTGCGACTCGGCTTCGGTTTGCCTTTTCGAAGACGTGCTGTGTGCTGGTGCGTGCTCTTCATGGGTCCCTTCATGTGCGCAAGAGGTGAGATGAGAGGCCAGGGCCAGAGAAGAGAGTTCATTCACTCCATTCTTTCTGAAATTTCCCTTTTGGAGTTTGGTGGAAGATTACTACACACCATCGCAGTCTACAAGCCTCCCATTATTCGCAGTTCCTGCCACACAATAATAATAATGGCCTCGGGCAATTGTTATATATCCCGGTTGTGGCGCTCCCGCATGTGGATCACTTGATGTTTTAACTCTCCACAATTAGGATCGAGCCTCCAGACGCCGGACAATTTACCAGGGTAGGACTTTTTCCAATTTTTCCTCTAATAGAAACATATGGGCTTTTTTGCTCGGTTGAGATGGAAAGTTGACCGACTTGGTACTCCTTGATTTTGTTTCGTTTGGATCTGCGGAACTTTACCTTGGCTATTAGAAGCTTTTTTTGCTCGGACGAGGGGATACAGTATCGTTCGATCGCAAGGAAATCAAGCTTCATATTGTAGATTTGAGGGCTTGGGGTCTCAGTCAGACAGATTTGAACAGTTATATTATAGATGGGAGGAGGAAGAGGTGATCTTCTGCTGGTGACTTGTGAGGCGGTGGTGAAGAATTTACCCGCCAATAATAGGTATTGGCTAACGACGGTTATTGACAGACTTCAATTCTATCCCGACATAGAGAGAGTGGAAAAGGTCACTCGAGCTGACGCGAGCTGATGTGGATGGGCAAGTCACGGATAAATTGTTGTACCAACAGTGAAAAATGGGTGATGGTTGGAGAAATGAACGGAACAGTTTCAGCGTCTCAGATCCAGTACTTCGTAGTGGACAGAACCGACCAGGGCGCTACGGCATTCAGAAGCCGCTCATCATTTGACAATACCCTCAGATACTCCGAATTTGGACCAAATATAGCATTTATGAACCGCGAGGTACCTGAGTTTGGGCTCTGGCTAATTAATTGTCTATTTGTAGCTTAAGTCAATACTTCGTACGGAGCCGCGGTTATTAAGTTTAAATAACGAAAAAGTGCGAATATTTGAAGTCTTTCTTTGATCTCATCAGACAGGGGACAAAAGTGGACTTGGAGTTGGGCAACGTCAGCGGCATCCACTGTCTTGGTACACCGATGAAGCCATTCCAGCCCCTTACGGTATTATTGTACCTTCATTAGCTGGGCCCTGTAAACACCACACCGCTAATAATGGCCCCCCCCCGATCCCTACCCCTTTTCCCAACGAGCCTCAACTTCGCGCTTCCACCACTCGCTTATTTCTCTTCCTCTCAAACTCTCCCGTCCACTGGAATGCCCTCGCCATCCTCAAACATCGAGATCACGATGCACAGACACCGCGATGTGGCTTTCCAAACCCACCCTATCCTGACTTCCATCGTATTATTGCTCCACAGATGTCGCCCGTCTGGACTGCATTGAGCTCGCTTCAAGCGCTTCCCCACCGTCATGGCACACCCTGTGTCTGGGCTTTGTACCTCCCATGTTTTACCCAGCACGAGGCGATCGTATATAGAAGCCTTCCAAGTCTCTAGGCGTAAACATCTAGATCTCTTCTCCCAAGCCGCGTGTTCCTGTTTCGTTGCCCACCTTCCATGTCCTTTCCCTAAATTACCTTTTCTTTCCTATTTCTGTTCTTGTATCTTCTTTTTCTTGGCTTCTGTTATCAAACCATCTTTTGTATTTTCCTCGAGCTTTCCTGGGGCGGGCATCCATTCTCCAAACTTCTTTGTGCTAAGCATCTTTCTTCTGATTGTTGTCCCGATTTCTGCAGCCGTTCTCTAGAGCAGATTTTTTTCGGGCCTAACCACTCCTTACTTTCAAAAGCTACCACCTGGTGTGGATTTATATCTCTCACAATGCCTTCCTTGGTCCAACTTCAGGCGCTGCTCCTTCTCACCCTCGTCAGCTTCGCCCTCGCCGCTCCGAAACCCATTCAAAAGCGAAGCTTCAAAGTCACGCGAGTACCTAATCCCGCCTTCCAAGGCCGAACTCCAGGTGCAGGGACGAGGGCTTTTATCAGGGCGCATAGGAAATTTGGCGTTGCGCTTCCGCAGGGACTAGTCGATGCCATGAATGCAGCGAACTCGGCCAGCACAGCCTCAGTATCAAATGTAGAAGCAGTGGTGGAAACTTTGACGGAGTCGGCAGCAATAAATATTGGACCGAATGTTGAGGATAAGAAGAAGAAGGGGTCTGCTGCCAGCTCGTCGACTACTTCAAACACGGCAAATAATGCTGCAAAGAACGTCACGGCTTCAGGATCTAGTACTGGTATTGTCACAGCTACTCCCGAGCAAGGTGACATAGAGTATCTCGCTCCTATTCAAGTCGGAGGCCAAACCATGACCATGAACTTCGATACTGGATCTTCCGATCTCTGGGTTTTCAACACTCAACTTGGCGCCTCCTCGCAAGCCGGTCACACGAACTTCAACCCTGCAAAGTCTACCACCTTCAAATTGCTGAGTGGAGCCTCCTTCTCCATCTCGTATGGTGATGGATCCGGAGCAGCTGGCAACGTGGGAACCGATACTGTCAACATTGGAGGCGCGACCGTCACCAACCAAGCCATCGAGCTCGCAACTGCGGTGTCGTCTTCATTCGTGCAAGATACGAACTCCAACGGACTCGTTGGCCTCGCCTTTTCCAAGCTCAACACCGTCAAGCCCACCCAGCAAAAGACCTTCTTCGACAACGCCATGGCGACCCTAGCCGAACCCGTCTTCACCGCCGATCTCCGCAAGGCCGCCGTCGGCGCCTACGAATTCGGTACCATCGATGCTACCAAGTTCAACGGCTCTCTCAGCTGGGCGGCCATCAACACCACCCAGGGCTTCTGGCAATTTTCCTCCAACCAGTTCCAAGTCGGCACCGGTGCCGCTATGACCATCACCGGTGGCCAGGCCATCGCTGATACCGGAACCACCCTCATGCTGGCCAATGCTGCTATCGTCAATGCCTACTACAGCCAGGTCAGCGGAGCCGTCAACAACGCTTCCGTTGGAGGTGTTACCTTCCCTTGCACCGCAACTCTGCCCGATTTGGCGGTCGATGTTGGAGGAAGCTTCATGGCGACTGTGCGTGGAGATGATCTCAACTTTGCGACTGTTGATGCTACTGGCCAGAGTACGTCCCCCCCCCCACGCCCCCCCTTTATATCCTTGTTTTTTTTTCGCAATCAAAGAAACAGATATGGAAAGAAAATAAATGCTAACGAGTGGAAATCACAGCCTGTTATGGTGGCCTCCAAGCCATTGCAAGCGACCTTCAGATCTACGGAGACATCATGTTCAAATCTCAATTCGTCGCATTCAACGGCGGTAACAACTCCATCGGCATGGCTCCTCACCAGTAGATATATGCTATCATACGCGAAAAATATACTACGCAACACTGAGATCCACCTCTTCGCGTGCATTTGTTTTTGAGGAAGGCAAGTGGGGTGCACTTGCCTGCTCGCTTGCTGTGGTAGCGACTGTCTCTGTATGTATGAAACGAACTGAATTGAATTGTATAAACGAAAAAAGTAAAAAGATAGAGCGATATATATATGTCTTCGATTTTTAGCAAATGTACAAAGGTCTCTTTTTCATCATCATCATCATTGCATATCTGTCACATCTTTAGACAGGGGATTAGAAAATGGCTTTACATGGGATTTATATACATAGAACAACTTGCTGTACATAATACAATGAATTTTAAAACAAAATCCAGCTGATTATCCTTCCTTTTGATTCATTCATCTCACGGTTTTCTAATAGTAGTCAATTATTCTTCGTCACAGATTTCATTGATTTGATTCGATTCTATTTGTGATTCATTGATTCCATCTGAAACGGGGTTTGAGAGAAATCATGAGACTCAAGTGTCTGATCATCGATCTGATTCATGAAAATAAGTCCGAGGCCGTAAGAAAAATACCTATGATAGAAATCTATAGACACAGTACATTAGCAGGCTATTAAGAGACAGCAAATTAGCGACAAGGCATCCTTGATACTTTGTCGATGTATTTTAAACTGAAAATGAAGTAAGTGCTTTATAGCATGTAGGATACTTCGGAATATAGTCCCTACGTAGCTGAACGCTAGGAAACAACCCGCCCAGATTCCCAGAAAGATGCCTCTGGCCTCGAGGTCTACTGGATGAAGAGTGAGAACATCCTATTGCATTCTTACCGGTCTGATACTGTATCTAATATCATGTGTGATATAATTTCAAGTAATTGAGTAGAAATGCTGCTGCTAGGTACAAGGCTTGGCTTTATTTAGTCGAATCAGTCCTGCCTCTCTCTTCCTCTTCGCCGTTCAACTGATGTAAGGATCTAAGATACCTGAAAGTCACAATAGGATGAAGCACAACCTTGATGCGGGCATGTTTTGACTCATTGTTATATGTATGCTACTCGTTTTCTCACCGGATGTAATTCCACCGTCGTCGTCGCGCCAATGAGTGAACGCGGATAATGGCCGGCCTAATCCGCGGTCCAGGGAGCTATCCTCGAAACAAGCATTAAACACAGTGTGACAACACATATGAATGTAGAGTATACAAATAATCCCAGAAGCGCCGTCGGCCACCCTAATCATATCCAGAGCGCGAATAGCGATCCAGCTGCAGTGAATCTATCAAAAACATCCTGCTGCCACCATTTCCAACGTTAACCTGCCGCCGCTTCGTGCTCGGCTCCTCAAGGCCCTCTGAATCAGCCTTCCTCTTCCCATTGGTAGTGGGTACCTTGAATTTTCCAAAACTAGGTGAACTTGTTGTGCGAAAGCACTGTAAACTAGGCATATCGTCAGGTAGCTCATCCTCGGTGTCTTCCAAGTCAACCTCCATTCCCTTCATCAATTCCCCGATATCCATATGATCGTAGCCTATATCCGCTTCTATACATCCAGGTCTACTTTGGCCATGTGTAGAAAAACTAGCAGGCCATTCGTGGTGACTAGATGACTGGGTCAGGTACTTCAAGTCTTTGGTCTCGTTTTCGCAGTCCAGGACAATATCCATCTGGATATCTGCATCGACAGAGGCGTGACTTGACACATTTATTCTACTAGAAGAATCGGTGTACTGGCTCCGATAACCCTGTGGCTCATTGCCGAGCGGCAGAAGGGGTCCGCTGGATAGCTTCTGGGGTCTCGAGATATCTGCTTTTTCGTATTGTTTTGCCTTATCTTGGCTCCTGCCCGCTCTAGCATCGAAACTTAGCATGTCTTTATACTCCGACTCTCGCATGTTGAGCTGTTTCTGAGTATAGTCTTGGCTACTCGCATGTTGCTGTCTTGAGAGGTTGACTAGATCAGTAGTGCGTGGCGATCGAGAAAGGGCACCGTTCAAGCTTCCTGCGCTGTTGTCGACGGTATTACCAGCACAATCAAAGAGTCCTGCCTGGATCCTTGGCATTCTTGACGAGTACAGCTCCTCAGAGTTACTGTTGTGATAATTCTCTTTAATTTGTTGAGGACTCGCCTCCAACGACGGAGAGGAATAGACCCACTCCTTGAAGCCCGACTCCTCCCATGTCCTCAATGGCGAGGATATCTGTGCTCTTTTCATTTGTTGAGCAAATCGTAATCTTTTGGAGAAGTCCGAATCTAGCGCTAGATATGAGGGTTTCCACGGAGCGAAGTAGGACTCGTCGCATTGGTAGTCTAGGAATGATGTCTGAGGAGGCATGGATGTGAGTGTTCGCTGCTAACCGGGCCTGACTAATGGTAAACAAATGGTAATACGTATCAATGAAGATATGATGATACGGTTTATTGGTACTTCAATTGGAATGGAATTTGATGTTGAATAGTGTTTGGGGAATGGCAGCGACACGTCGGAAAAACGCGTTGGGCGTGCATCACAACGCGCGATCTGGCAAGGAAGGCACGGAGGAGGAAGACGTTTTGCAGGTGTCGGAAGCCACAATAGCGATGGAAGTAATTATGTTGAAAAGGGTTAATAAGAGAAGGAATTGACTGAGACCAATTAGATCGTAGGAAAATTGGCCTGTGTTAATTGGAGGTGCAGCTTGATACTGGTGTGTATTAGCAGCAATACCGTTTCATAGACAATTTAATATCAGCTCTCTCTAGAAAAAGTAGAAATGGAGTTAGCAATTTTTGTTGAGGATTGTGAGCTACAACGAATCGCCTTGATTCTGGAATATCTTGTTGACATCACGTCGGGTTTGCAGTATTAAGCGAGGTCAACAAGTTTCTGAAAAAAAATATATAAAGGAAAACGCAAAAAGTGGCATCTTTTACAAACAGATTGAAAAAAAGAAAGAAAAAAAAGAAGACGTATCTATCTTCCCTCGCTCGGGGGCCAGGTTCGTAGAAACTTGGCTACCACCCTTTCGGATGATGCGTTAGTTCCCTCGACCCCGACATTTGAGAAACCCTTACGACGGCGAACCATTACTCACGACTTACAGCCGCTGGTTGAGTTCCAAACTTGTTATTTCGGTACATATAGGTATCAAGCGATGGTTTACCCGATAATTTAGCGCCGCTCCAAAGACATTCACTTCCATCATGGTATGGCTTTGCATCACCAATTCCCAAAGCCGACTCCGGCATGAGTAGAATATTTTTCTATCCTCTCATCCTTTTCATACTACAAGAGCGATAGTAATTCACAGCAGATCATTCAAGGCTTTGCTAGTTTAAATAATTCTATAACCCAGCTCTAACTTAAGAACATACTGTGACCGCCATCAGTCCGAGACAAGTCGCAACCATGCCACCATCCAAGAATTGGACCGCCGATCAAATCTCCTTTATCATGGAGCGTAGCAATGCAGGAAGCAAGCCCGCTCAGATCGAGAAGGATATTAATACAATGTGGCCAGAAAAAGATGTTACGAAGGGTTCTATCTCCAGACTTATCTCACGCCAGAACAAAAAAAGCTCGCAGACAAGAGGGGACACTCAAGCATCACGGGAAAATTCGACTGCTCCATCTATTCGATCTGAGGTACTGGGTATACCAAGTGCCCAGCTTAGCTCACCTTCGATCCCAGAGACACCTCAAGTCAAGCCCGGTGAGACATCAACTAAGAAATTCGTTACACCTCTCAGCTCACCAACAATTCACCCATGTGCGACTTTTGCTCTATCCCCACCTGTTGATCAGTCAACAACTACAAGCAGCCTCTTTGAACCAGACTCGTTGCACCTGCCGAATACAAGATACTTTGATACTGAGCCATCCTCTTCAAAGATAAATGATCTACCAGAAGCGTCAGCTTCGCAGTCTCTTTCGGAAACAGTGAAGGAAGCTATACCATCACCAGAATCGAAATCCGAGATTAAAGATCGAGAAGGTAGCAGATCCCCAAGCCTACCTCCCCTCTCACCTAACGTTCAAAAATCTCCAACTCTTGACCTATATGCTGCTATCTACGATATCGAGATCTTAGACAACAGCAAATCACCTTCTTTCCCCGATCTCTCGCCCTCACACCCAAGCTCCTCGCTTCCAACGACGACCCTCGAACCAACTTACCAAGTCGAAAATCACGACGGAATAGGCTTGCTTCCAGATTTCGAACTCGAGGTTCCCGAATCCATCACTCACTCAGCTAGAGAGTCTTTCGAGTTCCCTTTCACCGATCTAGTAAGCGAAAAGCCTCCTCACGAAGACAACAAAGACGAAGATAGAACAACACCTAATTCACCAAATCCAGCTATTGAGATCCCTCGAGAGCAGATTACTGTCGCTGGGAATCCTTCCATACATGACCTCAAGAGAAATTCGCCAGCACCGTCTTCATTATATAACGAGCCAGAAAGTATTGGTTCATTCCTCAATATCGATTCTTCAGATATCGTGCAACCAGAGATTCTGGAGCCTATTGAAGAGCCTCCTGCGAAGAAACTCAAAATCAACATTGACAACAAGGATATCGACTTTGAAACAGACTCTGAGCAGGTCGTTGATCATATGCGAGTTGACTCGAACATCAAGCAAGGTCCTATGACTTCTACCATAGAAGAGATTAATAAGACTGTCTCAAGTAACGAGTCAAAACAAGAAGCGCGAAGCCCAACAGTATCTCTAATCAATATGTCTCCACTTCGAGCCTATACTCCCGCACCAAAGATGTCAAATTTCTTCGAGTATATTCCCTTCAGAACTTGTCTGATCATACAAACGCTAACAATTCACAGGATTCTAGGCTCCGAGATCGTCACTTTGATTGTCGGTCCCAAGCGTAAGGAGTGTCCCATCCACGGTAATTTGCTCCGCCAGAACTCTACCGTCTTCAAAGACTTCAACTTCACCTCCAATGATCGCGGCCAGGCGGAGTTCTCCCTCCCTGATGCTGATTCCGATGCCATCGCCTTCCTATTCAACTGGCTGTACCGACAAAGACTTGATTTCTTCCCCGGCCAGGAATACATGACCTTGTCGAAGCAGGACTTGAATGTAGTTCACAGCTTCGCAAGTAATGTTGACAGAGTCATCCACGTCTACGCCTTGGCCTTGAAGCTCGGCATGGGCGAGCTCGCAGACCTTACCATGACCGCTTTGGGCAAGGCGTATGCCACTGCTCAAATCTATCCCTCGTCAAAGAATATCGTCGTGGCTTACAATAGCACTCCATCCGGCTCTGGTCTCCGCAAGTTCATGGCTCGCTCCTATCAAGAACTCGCTGACCTTGACGACGCGGACATCGAAGCGGCAGGCTGGATGGTGGAAGGAGTCGACGAGGTTGTCTTTGAGGTTCCTGCCTTGTTCAAGGATTTCAGAGCTTTGAATCGGAAGAGCAAGGGGCTTGAGTCAACGGAGCCGAACCTAGATTTGGTTTGTTCGTATCATGGACATGGGCCAGATAATGAGTGTTCTTCGAAGGGGTTGACATTTCGAGGTGAGACTGGAATCCTTGATTTGATCTGGAATGTTAGCTAGCTTCAGGTAGCATCAACTTTGTAATTGTGGTAGAAGGTGGAGGTCTCACAAAAATTAGCCTAGTATCCCAATCTCCGTGGAAGCATTGATATGAAAAACGAGAATTCGGAGGACTTCGTATCCCACACTCTCGCAAGATTCTAGGTACAAGCGGCTTAGAACTCGAAGGTTTGCTTCTTCCGTTCTCGATTGGAGTATCTTCATCTGCGCGTATTGGTATCACTTTTCACCATTCACTCGGCAGCTAGAGATCGTCGAGAGAGCATTTCAAATAGAAATTATAGAAGACAATCAAAAGCGCGTTTCCAAACCTTATCTCAGAACACTGTCCACTCGGACCAAAAAAGGTCACGAAATAGGGGAAATATAGAACGAAATGTGTTAAGACAGGCAAGATAAATGGATTGAAGTTGCCAAATGTGCATTAGGATCACCATCTACAGCTCAGACCTCAAGAGAGACCAACCATCAACCAGCCACCATAAAAAGGCACCTCACCTAGAACAGTGCGGTGCGGGAGCTCAAGAGCCGAGAGCGTCGTATCGTAACGTAAACGTGAACATGAAAGGAAAAAAGACCACTATATAGACATGCGCCAAAGTAAACCATATGCTCGTTTCCTTGAGCTTAGTTCTTCGGAGGGTACTTGTTCTTGAAGAGGTAGCTGATACAGGTTAGCGTTATTTGCCTAAAAGATCTGAATTTGTGACTGACGAGCTCAAAAAATAATCTCCAGTAGCGAACAGTCCAACAATTCCTGCCCAAGCACCAGCAACCTTCCAGGTCAGCTCGCCTGAAGCATACTTTCTGTATGCACCAAAGCCCAAGCCAGCACTCAACGCAACAACTGCAACCGCATTCCCGATGTACACAGGATTGTCCTTGTTGGCTTCAAGGTTGCTTCTGGCTTTCTTCGCCTTGGCCTTGGCCTCCTTCTCTGCCTTCTCGGCTTTAGCTTTAGAAGAGGCGTAGGCTTCCTTTGCGCGTTGCTCGATAATCTCGGCTTCGTGCTCAAGGCGGTCTCTTTGGGTTTCTGTTTGAACAGGTTGCGAAGTGAAGTCCGAGGGAACCGTGTGCACGGAATCGGTGTCGACGTCGATTAGAGAGCTGGCAGAAGGAGAATCGGTGTGTTCCAGCTCAGGCATAGCAGGGGCGCGTTTCTACAATCGGAAATCAGCACTATAAGTATACATGCAGTTCAAAGAGCGCGGCTCTGTGTAACAGTAGTTATGGGTATTGGGATCTTATGATTCTTATCAACCTGCCATGAACTAGTCGTGAGTGGCTGACTATTCCGCTTGGAGGGGCCATTGCCATAATACATGCAGCAGAGTTGCGATCAAGAGGCATAATCTTCATCCCGATAAAAGCGCAGGGATGCAAGAGATAGAGTGAATAACATACCTCCTCGGCCGTTTGCGACGGGCCCTTTGATGCTGCTGCGGCGTATGACATGGTTACTAGACTGTTTGGTGTATCTAGGTATCTAGTCGAGATCAACATGTATATAAGTAACGCAAATGGGTTGGAAGCTTACGGGAAATATGGTTGAGATTGAGAGAGAAGGGTCGGGTTTGTTGATAGAGAGAATCTCGTGAGGTTGAGCGGAAGATGTCGTGTGCTACCTTAGCTCGAGGTTGGTGCATGTGAACGAAACCTGGCAATGGTGTGGCTGGAGCTCGGACTTGCACCACTTTGGAGACTGGGCAGCTGACGTAGGCGGCTCCGGATGGGGGTCTTGGGTCTATTCATGGGTCTGTTTATGAGTTTGTCACAAAGTGGATAATGCATGATGCATGACGCAACATTTTGAAAATCAAATATCCGAGTTAGGATTCTAGTTGAAGTAAAGTTGAAAGCGCATTTCCTAGGTCCTGATACAATCCGACCTTTCTTCTATGACTAACAGGATCGGGTTAAAGCTGCAAGTAAGATCCTCAAGGATCGGGAAAAAGAAGATCACTCAAGAGATCAAAGATCATCAGGTACTAGGTTCATATCATAGGAGGGAGATTTTATTCCTTGTACTATACATATTAAGTGCCCCCGTATGCAATTTACAAAGGTAATTTACATGTCTTGTACATCCAAGTGTCTGGTTGAATCCATTTCGATGAAGTGGCATCGCAAGCAGATCTCGGTACAAGCACTCGACCCGCATGCCTATACTAGGATGTTTGCGCACTTTCAACACTTGTATTGCTGTTGTCATGATGTGGTTCCTCCACTGGCCTTTCCTCCTTCTTGGGCTGGGCGGCAGCCGGCTTCACCTCCTCAGAAGTGGCAAATTTGTCGGAAACTTGAGAAGAAGGTTCAGGGGTAGGGTTTGAAGGTTCGTCGCCAGCCGCAGTAGCACTCTCTCGTGCCCGAATCTCGTCCTCGATTTCATTCTCGTCGTCTTCGAGCTCTGATCCGTACATCTCAGGATGCAAACGGAAACAATCTTGCATGCCCCTACATTAAATTAGCACCGTCGCAGGAGCCAGTTCCAGGCATTACTCACTGGAATTTCCCTATACACTCCACGCCTTTTGGCTCCTCGGTCGAATAGACGAAACAGCTGAAAGCAGCCTTAAATTCTTCGCCACAAGGGCCATGGGCCATTCCTCCCAGACAAGGACAATCCCAATTGATCTCACCCGTTTCCGGATTAAATGCTCCTTCTTGACCAGCCTCCTCTTCTAATCCTTCCAAACTCCCTTCCTCTCCCTCATCCTCGCCCGTAGCAATTCCCTCAGCGATCCGTTGCCTCTGCTCCTGTTCAGCCGCGGCCTGGGCCTTTCTCAGTCGCTTCTCTTCCACTATCGCATCCACCGTAAGCTGTTGAGATTCTTGGATGTGGTGTATCGATTCATCTATTTCTTGAATAGAGGCTGAAGACGAATCATTAGCCTTCGCTCAATGAAACCAATCAATTAGTAGCTTTCAGCTAGCTCACCTTCCGGTTCCTCAGCAAAGACGTTGCTAGTATTGTAATAGTACACTCCTGCGCCAGCCAGCGTCCATCTCGCTGCACTACTCTTCCAGCTCCTCGATTTCTGCGAAGGTGGTGCTGTGCTTAGAAATCTTCGTGTTCGCGGAAGGGTTTTGGAAGACGAAATACGCCGGGGAGCGGCTCGCAGAGTGGCTTTAAACATACCGTATAACTCTGCCTTCAAATTCAATCAATTGAGGGGGTGGAGGATTATACAAAGGAAATGGTCTGTGGTGGGTATTAACGCTTGGTTCGGAGCTGTTGTTTTGTAAGCATCTTGAACTTTTTCGGCCGAATACATGACACGTGATCAATGTACAAAATCGATACTAGTGCGATATCATTATGTAGTTGTGGGCTCATCCTATACTTCCCTGATTACTCTGGTGTATCCAAAATTTTGACTCTAGACCTCCAAATTCTTTGTTGTATACTCTATCAGAGTTTGTCATAATGACTTCATTTTGAGGATAGTAACCCCCATCTTTCCTAAGAAGGCATTTTGGAGAATACAAGGATCGAGTACAACTTAAGAAAATACCAGAGCATGACATTTCTCCCAATGGCTGAAGACCAGAGCCCAACAACTGAATGGCAACCAGTGGATATATTCTCAGCCACGCCGAAAAGCCACAAACCATTCGCCATCCTTATCCTCAATCAAGCTCTGAGTCTCCCAGCCACAGTCTATGCCCGGCTCTGGGCCAGCTCGACTTTCAAGGTCGCTGCCGATGGAGGGGCAAACCGTCTTCGCCATCTCAATACTGAGAATGGGACGGATTTAGGCGTCGATGCTGTGATCGGTGATCTGGATTCTTTGCTTCCCGACGTGAGAGCTTACTGGGAAGCGAAGAGGATCCCTGTAATTCATAAGCCTGATCAATACTCTACGGACTTCACGAAAGCTGTTCATTACATTCGCTCAGATCCATCACGGGAGACTATCGACATAGTCGTTATCGGTGGTTTAGGAGGGCGAGTCGACCAAGGCATGGCAACGCTGTCCCATCTGTATACCTTTCAGAAAGAGCCCGCGTATGCCTCGGGAAGAATGTATTTGCTTTCTAGTGAAGGCATCACGTTTGTGCTGAAAGCTGGAAAGCACAGGATCAGAGCCAAAGAGGGCTTCGACGAAATCAAGCTGGGAAAGCATGTTGGCATTATTCCGCTAAGGGAACCATCAGTGATATCAACAGAGGGTCTGGAATGGGATGTGGAGAACTGGGAGACAGATTTCGGTGGACAAATGAGTACCAGTAATCACGTAAAGGAGGATATGGTAGTTGTGGAGACGACAAAGGATGTGCTTTTTACGATTGATCTAGATACTCCCGTTTCGGGTTCTGTTTAGAAGTGGTAAGTAGATGCCCATAATTCGCATCCCCGGTTCATGAGCCTTGGGATATGAATCCTCTACGGATGCAGGTATTTTCTTGAAAACGATCATTAAGTAATTATCAACAAGATTTTGATATATAGACCAATAGAGTTCATCATGACTAGATATAGAGCCAGAAGCTTGAATGTCTTGTATTGAGCCCAATACATTTGGGTTTGCTGTCATAACAGCTTGTGCCACAGAGTGGAATACAATCAGGATAAGTTGGTACTTAGAATCCAAGCCAAGTCCACAAATAGACAGCAGTGGCAAATTCATACCCCATCTATCTTCTATCTCTAAAATCACACACTGGGGTACGTCAGCTCGGCATTTTATAGTCATATATCGCACTATTGAGAGGCCCGACCTCCAGCATCACATCCATAGATCGCTCTCAACTCACTTTGGCGCGTCACCCAGACTACGGATAACGCCCCTCGCAATAATCTGAACCGCGCATCTTCCTGCTGTGAAAGAGCATGGAGGGTAGCATACCAGACAGCGGTGTTTGGATAGCTTTCTTAAAACAAAACGAACTTGAGGGTGTTGGCCATCTTCAATTCGCTGTCAAACAAGGCCCGGGATGAAACCGGATTCTGGACAACGTCGCATTATATTTCAAGTCGATTTGCAGGCTTAGATGGTAGTAGTGGTAACTCACCGACTCTTAAGCTGTCTGAGCGAGTTCAAATAAATCGAGAGACGTTGTTCTCTGTATAGCCAACAAACACTGAAAGGAGAGATGCGTCTGAAATAAGCGAGGAAAAGATAGGAACTACAGATGAACATGCCAAGAATACCCCCCTTTTTTAAATTCTCTACGTATTCATTGGGTACCTAAGTGCTGCTCCATGAACTCTTTCAAGTTGTACTCATTCTCGGGAGGCTCGGGGTAGGAAGTCGAGCTGGTAGTTTCCGCAGCTGCTTCATCCATTGGGACCACTGGGTACCCGCCGTTCATTCTCTGCCAGACATTGTAGTCAATTTCCGCGTTCTCAATGAGTGGCTGGGCATCAATCCATGCACCGATACGTTCGTTGGTGTAAGACATCTCGGAAGTGGATGGTGGTAGTGAGAGGAGGAAGAGAAGGTGTGGGATTGAGGGACTGTGATTGATTGAAAGTATGGAGTTGGATGTAGAGCTGTGAAGTGGAGGACCGAAAACGAAGCAGATGGTAACGTTGGTCTTCTGAAGTTATGGAAAGGAAACAAAGTTGGAAAGGAAGAGGAGACGTAGCGAGAAATAGCTATTGTCAACGGGCCATCCCAAATTGACACCACGAAAATGTTCTAGTGTTCGCAGGGAAGCCCTAACAACGACATCTCTGTATACCGGGCCTTCAGGCAAATATGCTAAGTATTTCCAATGGATAGGTAGATAGGTAGGCGAGGAGGTTCTGGATGAACAGAGGGGCTCACAACCGCACAAGCGAGTATTCTCAGTTCTGCCAAGCGGGGTCATAGTCGGCCTCAGGACTAAAGAAATTATTTGGCGAGTAAATATCATACTAAATATGTATAGATCCTTTGTGCGCACAGGTAATTATTCTTGAGTCTGCTTCGTTTTGATCCGCAACGAGCTTGTGGCTCGGGATATTTTCAGCGCGAGCTGAAACGCGAAGCAAATTGCGTAACCATTTAAGACAAGATCGTTACACAACGTACACGGAAGAGGTCATTGCAGCCGAAACTGGCGTATTCCAATCGCCTACACTTAATCAAACATAGAAAAGGACCTAAAGAATTATAGGTATGTGTAGAGCAGAAGAATGGTAATATACATGAAGGCCAATTTATGCATATCGGAGACTCGTCATTCGTAATGCAAAAACTTTTGGTTATCATCTCCGAATTACGAGATTAAGGCACTCCAGCACCTGAACAAATGTTAGTAGTAGCCAAGTTTGCATACTGGGGAGGCGGTTCTTACTCCTTCAGGAATAACACCTTGGTTGTAAAGGTGCTTGCTGATTCCCTTAACCAACTCCATTTGCTCTTCTGCGGTCAAGCCATTGATCGCGCTCTCGATCACGCTCCCAAGAGATACCTTGTGGACAGCAATGAAGCTGTGATAGTACATGTAGGCGAAGAAACCCATAATGAATTGGCAGTCCATACGGTCAGTAATTCCACCGTGACCGGGGATCGAGTCACCGAAATCCTTGATCTTGAAGGTGCGCTTGAGGCCAGATGCGAAGAACCCACCAAATGGCGCGATAAGAGAGGCAAAGGTTCCGAAGACTAGAATATGGACTTGCATAGGAGCCATGTAGAAAGATTGAACGACCGGGAACCAAATTGGAAGGTAGTAAAGACGTGGAAGGAAAACAGGGTTTGGTGTACATTGAAGCCCAGTCCAGATGTTTGCGCCGAGATCCTAAGTCTAATTAGCGATTTGTTCTTGGGACAGCAGTGCGAAGTACTAACATTGACAGGGCAAATAAAATACTTGTATCGCATAAGGACATTAGTCATTGCAACTCCAAATATGACGGTGAGAATCCAAGCACCAACAAATCCTTCAACTGTCTTTTTTGGCGATAGTTTGATAAGTTGTGTGCGACCGAAGGTAATTCCGCAGATATAGGCAAAAATGTCGTTGCAAATAACCAGAGAAACGGGCAGGAAGAACCAAATCATTCCCTCAAAGACGTTGTTCATAATAAAATGCGCCTGTACCACAATGAGATACAATGCCATATGAGTCCATGCGAATTGTGTAAATTGGAAGCGGTAGTGTCCAGCCTGCAATGATGCAACGAAAAATACGAATCCTTATGTTTGTTAGCCTCTGTCAGACAACGCCCTGGAAGTGTTAATTACCTATAACATAGAGCATAAAGCTTATGAATCTATGATGGGTCGCAAAAGGTAGAAGAACCTTATCAACCAAAACAATGTGCTTGAAGTAGTAAATCACACTCTCCCCGTACAAGAAGTACATGGTCGTCGCCAACCAATACCAGTTTAAGGCCTTCGTAAATTTTAAACGCCGCGCTCGACTGGGGACGTTTGCAATCGCAATGACCTCCTTGAACGAGATGATCTGTACCGCTGTCACAATAGCAATAATGTAAATGTGACCCATGAACATTGCCCCAAAGAACGTGCCTATCATAACAAATGTCCATATAGATCGAGTGATGAAGGTCTGTTTCTTCTTCTCATATTCCGTCGCGGGCGCATCCTGCAAGTCGCATTATTGTTAGCAAGAGGTATTTACTGCTGTTAGGGTAATGAAGTTCGTACATCTAATGTGCCATCAGCACCAGTCTTCGACTGTGTAATGGACCCTGGTTCTGATGCGGCCTCGCTGATGTCCGAGAAACTGCTTCTCCGCCCGTCTGCACTTGAACTGTGCCCATTCCTATGGTTGAACTTGATGTTACGGCGCGGTTTAGCCATAATCGGATTCTACGATGAAGGACGAGGTCGATTATCCCTTCTCTTCCGCTGGGTTGATTGCTGTGAAGGATCTGGATTTGCCAAGCCGGAATTGCTTATGCCCTGCGCGCGGTCATGAAGCTGTTGTGACGTCTGGAGAGAGCACCTTGGCGATAGAAGTTGGAATACTCTGCTGGACGGAACAGAGCTCGAGGAAGAGTTTGGGGCCGACTCGATATGGTGGGAGTCTGGCGGCAGAAGGTGTCTTGTGTTGTGAAGTGCAAAGCTGAGCTGCCGCTGACGTATCCGAAGTGCCTTGGTGGACGTCTTCAAAGCTTGTGAAAATCAGTCAGCTAGTTACTGTACTTCTGATAGGGCCACGACATTTGAGATACCTTACTCTTTCAACAACATAGATAGCGAAAAGGATATCTCAATAGTTCCGAGCTTTTAGCATCATATGGAACAGATAAATTTTATTTCCTTGAATTTTTTTACTTTAATCTACTTAGAAAGCACGATTTCACCCCGGAGGTACTGAAATTCCGGTGCCGTAAGGCGGTGGCAGAATGGACCGCGTTTCCATCAATGCGCGCCGAATGCATCTGTGCCTGTGCCTACCTATTCGATGTGGTTGAATATCAATGGCCAAACAGCACCAATTCTGTTCATTCGATGAGGATTCCATGGGATGGCCGGATACGATGATGGAGACAGTTTCTATGGCGACGACGACCTTGATGCTCTCCCAGAAGATGCTCTCGACGAGCTAGAGAACAATGCCATTCTGTTTACACAAGCCCAGACCCAGGCTGTTCCAATACACCCCCCCACTTCAGATTATGGAGATGAGTTTGACGACGAAGATTTGGATGATGCCGTTGTGATTGACGAGTCACGAAGTACACCTGCTATCAATCATCTATATAGTCAAAGGACTGTGCTAGGGAAATCATCACAGCAAACCCATTCTCGCCCACCCCAGCAGGGTAACTCCAATCAAGGCTTGTCAAACAGGCAACAATCGATTCCTCGGCCCCTGCCTCCAAAATATAACAAACCTGCCAGCTTCCCACAGCGGACGGCAGTATCTCGAGATGATTCGAAGCGTGTCGAACGAGGCGGTGCCCCTTCCACAGAATCGAATTCCGAGCTAGAAAGACTACAACGGATGGTCGAGGAGGTAATGTGTTTGGTCCCAATGTTTAATAGAGACTTCGCTAAAAGAATATAGTTGACAGAGGAACGTAATGCACTCAGAAATGATGTCAGTTCAAAGGCTGGAGAAATCTCGATCGTACGGAGCAAGCATGAGACAACCGTCAAGGAATATGAGAGGGAACTGGCTGCCCAACGAAAACTCGGGGAAGACAAACTAGCTAAACAACAGAAGGCCCTTGAGGCTGCGCGGATTTCCGAGAAGAACGCTGCGACAGAGAGAGATTTCATAAAACGAGATCTAGCCGAGGAATCTGAGCTAGTACGCAAGCTCAACAAGGCCAAAGAGTCAGAAAGAAAAGGAGGCGATCTGGTTGTGACTCCAAAGAAAAAGAAGGCTCTGCCGCACCGAGATGGATTCGATGATGATGAAATTGAGGTCTTGTCACCCTCTCGGATAACTCCATCAAAATTGAGGCAGCGCAATGCTGGGTCTCCGATCAAGGCAGGGAAACGGAAACGGAAAGCTGTTGAAAGTCCGGCTGGCGCTTTACAAGTTATACACGCCGAAGATCCGGCCCCTGCAGAATTTGACCGGAAGGTATCCATATTCGACGAAGGCCTCATTGCGAGGCTAGGCATACAAGATGAACGTTTCGACGTAAGTTTCCATGTAACCTCCGGGCTTGAAGTGTTTAATTGACCCATATGTGAAGTTCCTTGGGGTCATGTTAGATCACCGTGTCCAAGGTAATAAACTCCGCACATTCGAGGAGTTAGGAAGGCATACATTTCCATCTGCTCCTGACGAGTCCTTCCAATCAATAATACTAGGCAAGCTTCCATCACTTGGTTATAAAAAGCTGTCAAATGATCTTGAGATCGACTTCTGTGAACTTCTTATTTCCATGTGGAATCAATGTATAGTAGAACAATACGTACGTACGTAATCAGAGCTCTTCTTTTCTTTGCTAACAATGATATAGTATCAACCAATATATCTATTCGTGGATATGTTGACATTTGCCTTGGAACTCAATACGTCTTCAATTGCTCCCTACATCATTGACACATTGCTGCCAGTTACTCAATCAACTGCTGATCGTGTGGCTATCCCGAGATTCAACAGGGAGCCAGTCAATGAGAGCATTGACTGCACAGCCTGCATGTCCCTCTTGTACCTCTCAGCCCAAGGTTGCATGTCAAAACAAGAGTACATTGTCCGGTTCTGGAAGCTCATGCGCTGGGACCTCGTTCTTTTTATACTCAGTACAAACCAAGGCTTGACGGACGTCGAACTAATGTTAGACCTCTTGTCGACTAGTATTATGAAGGATAGCTTTGGTGCATTCACTGGCGACGACACCGTACATCAACAACCAGGATACATCTTGGAACGAATATCATTCCCATTTGTCGAAGTACCTAGATACACAGTACCTAAAAGCGAATGGGAAGCTCCATCCAAGCCAATGTTTGGGGCGGAGTGGCCAGCCAATGACGTGGCACATCTACAGATTCGAACTCTTCAATTGCTCATTAGTATGACTCGGTCTCCCTATGCGAGTAATGCACTAGCAGCCAATCATCTTCTTTTGGGGCGACTGGTCTCTCTCATAAGTGATAAGATAGATGCATTGTACGAGTACAAGGACGGACGTGAGGATAGGTAAGTGCTTGTGCCCCTTCTCCACCCTAATCTACACCACCCCCCCTGACAGGATATCAGTGCCCTGATCGTAACATTGGCAACACGTCTTCTGTACTTCATCGTAACCAAATACGAGAACCTCGACCTTCAAAAGAAGTTATCCGTCATACCCGGCGGATCTCAAAAATATCTCCTCTGCCTTTGCCGCCTCAACTTCTCCGAAGATGACCTCATCCTCGAATCAGGCATCGAACCCGATGTTGCAGGCCTTGCCTTTGAATTGATCGGTCTCCGCGTAACACCCGAAGAAGGTGATGCCATTCATGATGCTTTCTCAAGCTCTTGAGCTAGTTCCTACCTTTTCACCGCTGTACATAACATAAGCTGTAGATAGTGTCTTCACACGAGAGGAAGGTGTTCGGATTTGGATACCAAACTTGTGGGTTGTCTGTCATCTGTGTGGATATCTGTATCCTAATAGGAGCATATAGTACTAGATACTAAATCGCTTGAGTAGTGATTCATATTCTCCAAAGCTGCTCTTCCTATCCTGGTTTGGCAGACACAGTTCTCCCCGCCACTAATACTGACTTCCCATATTCCCACCCCTTGAACTTTACATTCCGGCTTATAGTAACGCTACATTATCTCAACATAATCATAGATATCTAAAGCAAAGCAATGGTATGGTATAGATATCAGTGTACAATATTCAAGAAATGACTCTGACATTAATTAGATTTATTACAATCATTTGCATAAAAACCCCAAAAAAAAGAAGAGAAAAGTGCCCACTGAGCTTCAATCTCACGTGGCGGTCCAGCGGGTGGAGCCGGGGCGGCCGGGTTTTGTGGATGCGATTCGACCCACTGCTATGGTGGCTGATAAGGGACACGAGTCTCACCACCCCATTTTGACAAATCACTTATTATACTAATGCACATGAGTTTAGAATAACTGCGCTATAGAAATAATCAAGGCAATAATATATTACTATATTCTTATAGCTTTGAATCAAAGCTCTCCTTGATTATAAGTATAAACAGGAGTATAATTAATATTTCGTAGATCCGTATTTGTCACGTGTATCCGCAAGGCTACGAGCGTGACGAAGTGATTTTTAATTCAAGAAATAAATAAATAAATATAGATTAAAGAGTTAAAGCCTCGAATTAGCACGCTTTCTACGATCAATAAGATAATCGAATATTTTAAGTTATCAGGAAATCTGTTGGATTCACAGGTGTATATACAAAAGCTTCTGGTTATCCTAAAGTCGTGTATAATCTGATTGAGTTGTTCGTAGTTGGTTGACCTCCATGGAAG